>BMAU01004713.1:0-27905 GCA_019973935.1 Trichonephila clavipes | reverse complement strand
AAAGACACGAACAATGAAACATCTTATTGTCTCCCCAGAGAAAAGAGACTTCAGTGCACACTGTCAAGTTGGGACAGAAAGTGTTGGATTGTCTGTCACACGGAAAAGATAAAAGAAAACCCAATTCGTTTGCCTTTAATTTGTCTTTAGTTCATAAGACCATTTAGTGGCTGAAAATAGCCTTATAAAAATTTGATAATGATACTTGCAATATATCGAAAGAAACATTTGTCTAATTATAATAATTTAATTACATCAAATATTTATAATCAGGAACAAATTTTTGGTTCACCCTATATATACTGAAGTGCCAAAAAACTGGTACAGGCATGCTTAAGCAAATAAAAGAGATATGGAACCAATCAGAGTAGGGCATTGCGGTCGGCAAAGCCTATGTAAGACAACGAGTGTCTGGCACAGTTGTTAGATAGGTTACTGCTGCTACAATGGCAAGTTATCAAGATTCAAATGAGTTTCAGCGTAGTATTATAGTTGGCGCACGAGAGATGGCATATGGTATCTCAGAAGGAAGCGATGAAAGACTAATATTTTATATCTATCTTTTTTCATTCCGTTGGAGAAATTGTGACCTTTCTTTCAATTGAACTATCCTTTAATTCAATATACAAGTGCAACTCATATTCTTTGTTTTTTTTCTAAGATGCTTTGCCGATTACTATATAAATTTTCATATTTAAAAATGTTATTATTAAAATAAATAATCATAAAGGGTGTTTTTTTAGAGGTATAGAGCTTTAAATTGCAATAAAACAACGATGTATTATTCTATTGACATGATTTTTTTATTCGAAAGAAAATCTTGTGGCATTACATTTTAAATATGATTTCTGGCATAGAACTGCCACGGCTGGCTCGGATGTAGTCCAATCTGGACGTCCAATATTCGATGACTTTTTCCAACATTTGTGGCCGTATATCGGCAATAACACGGCGAATGTTGTCTTCCAAATGGTCAAGCGTTTGTGGCTTATCCGCATAGAACAATGACTTTACATAGACCGCACAGAAAATAGTCTATCGGTGTTAAATCACAAGATCTTGGAGGAAGATTCATAGGTCCAAAACGTGAAATCAGGCGGTCACCAAACGTGCCTTTCAATAAATCGATTGTGGCACGAGCTGTGTGACATGTTGCGCCGTCTTGTTGGAACCACAGCTCCTGGACATCATGATTGTTCAATTCAGGAATGAAAAAGTTAGTAATCACGGCTTCTATACCGATCACCATTGACTGTAACATTGTGGCCTTCATCGCTTTTGAAGAAAGATTCCACCAGCCCATAAAGCGCACCAAACAGCCAGTTTTTCTGGATGTAACGGTGTTTCGACATACACTTGTGGATTAGCTTCACTCCAAATGCGGCAGTTTTGTTTTGTTGATCGTAGCCCTTCAACCAGAAGTGCGCCTTCATCGCCAAACAAAAGTCGCTTATGAAAATCGACCATTGTTTTCGAAATAAAATTGCACAATTTGAAAGCGTTGTTCATGCGTGAGTCTATTCACGATGAATTGCCAAACCAAACTGAGAATAAATCACTTGACAGCTGTTACATCGGCCGCCATCTTGGAAAGTTATGCCAACTTAAACTTCTATACCTGGAAAAAAAACACACTCTGTATAAATACCTAAAATAGTCGGTAGAGATCATTATGACTCTATTAAGAACAATGATCACCTTTTTAAATTTAAAGTATGTGTTTTCTATTTCTCAATATCTCCTTTTTAGTACGTGGGGGAGCAAGTAACTCCTATCACGATGACTAAGAGGAGAAATAAACTCATTTAGTTTGATTCCTATCACGCGTATTAATGAGCAAAACGTCTTTTCCTTCCTGTATGCCTCTTCAGTTAGCAGTGCCACTCTAAGCACTATAATTATCTCATATTTGCACGCATCCAGCAGCGTAGGTGTGCTATTGATTTTTTTGAGGAAAATAGTCCTGCTACTGAGCTGCAGTCAAAAACTGAACACGACGCAACCTTCCATACAGAGACGTCTTGACTTATTGAATCATTTCCACCCTGCACAAATGTAGACCGTGATATGATTCTTAAAAAGTATACAGTACGCAGCACACATTGTCAAACACTCACGCAAACAACAACCCGAAACATATACATATGCATGTAATGTATAAACAGACTCGACCGTCTACCTTCTTTTGACTGAATGAGTAATGAAGTATAGGGGTAAGCCTATGCCTGTACGTGGACGACTGTCATCACTTGTAGCTGGTTTACATATCCAAAATTCCCAGTAAGCAACCGGAAATATAACATTTTTGACCGATGGAATTATTCGAAAAATGTATCTCGCTTAAGGTTGAATCGAGAACGAGACGAGGCCCTAAGCCTGATCCCAGTTGGTCTTTGCCTTAAGACGTCCCTGTGTCCACAGCCGCGTTTTCAAAGCCTTGGATTGCAACATAAGTGTAAATGAAATTTACTTTTGAGTGCTTTGCCCTCTTGTGGCAGTTAGATTCATGATATCAATAGCGAAGACAATAACAGAAAGATTTTTGTGTTGGTAACATATACTCTAAAGTCTCGTCATTTTTCTAAAACTGACAATGATGCTGTGAAGCCTTTCTGGCAATGCGATTTCCTAGTTATTTGAAAATCGTGTCATTTACATGGTTATCAACATAGACAAGAATGATGCAATAATCTAACCAAATCTTTCTGCTGACTATCAGTACAATTCATCCAACACATAACGATGGGACAAGCTCTTCTTCCGCCTAGTGTTTCACAGAGAATGAATCAAAAACACTTGCAATAATGTACAAAAAAAGTAGCAACTGATATATATATATATGCTACTTTTTTATCATATTACCTGCCTATGGCAACTAGGCCATTCAAATCTTTTTGCAGATGATTTGTGGTAGAAAAATTGGGACAATCTGTTTTCAAAGAGACAGTGCCATGCAATCATTTCCATGAAAAGTATGCGATACCACGTATTTGATGGGTGAAGTAGATAAGTGGGGCACCTGGCCACGAACAAATTTTCCCCAGCTATTAAAAACTGTTACACGCTGATTGAAAATTTGTTATTTGGGCTATAATTCAGAAAAATAAGTAGCCATTGATGAACAGTTATTCCCATGTAAATTTAGATGAATATTCATGAAACTGGACAAATAAATCGAACAAATTTGATATCTAGTTTTGCTAGTAACTGATGTAAATTCGGAATAACTTTAGATGATTATCTTTACTAGAGCAAGGAGTAAAAGCGACCAATCAATTTGCAAATATGGTTATTGTTCATGTTTTTATAATGTCCTTGACATTTCTACACTGAAAATATTTATAATTTTCAAAGAAATCCTCAAAAATCTCAGTTTCAAAGTTGAGAATTTAATCTAGTGATCGTGGTAGGACTACGACTCGGTGGTTAGCCCAACTGATGTCTCCCCAAAATATCAATCAAGCACAAGCCTTAAAATAAACAAATGTAACTTTCAAGTAGCAAGTAACAAAGTAAAACCTTTACAAGCTCTGAGAGACTTCAGAAAGCAATTTGGGGTAAATGTGCTACTATAACTCTCAAACGTGTCTATTGTTGTACTTGCTCAAATGTCTATCCTGTAGTACACATCGCTTACAGATTTGTTTCATTTGTATTTCTAATTTTTGTTTTCTTATCACCTGTACTTCTGTTAATGTATATTTTGCAGTAAAGTATATTGGGAATTCTTTACTGCCATGTATACAGCCATTTAAAAAGAGACCCTGAAAGCACGGGGAAAAATAACACTAAAACTAAATAAATGTAAAAAAAAAATATGCATCTTTAAAAACTATTATACATTGTAGTTTTAACACAAAATATCAAAATAAATTTCATTTATTTCGATTGGATTTTAATTTATTATTAGGGCTTATTATCTCGCCAACGGTGGTTTTAGGTAAGTCCAAAATCCTGGTGCTCTAGCGATAACTAAAATAGTACATATAATTATATTTAGTTTCTTTAAGAATACCTAAACTAATATTTCGCTCGTCTTAGTCAGAACAATGATATTTTTTTTTACATCGCACTTCATTTTCATTATAATGTACTCTTTCTCTATTATTATGCTTCTCATACGTTTAATATTTAAGACTCAATTTCCGATAAAAATTTCCCTTGCTCCCTCTTCCACGCAATAATAATGTATTGAATTCAATAATAATATACTTTGACGCTAAAGCTACAATATGACTTTAATTATAAACCGTACAAATTATCCTGGAAAGTAGTCACTTTTGTGTATGATTTTATATATAACATGCTCATGGTATCACTGGTAATTATTAAATATTTCTTAATTTAGTATTGTTAAATTAATTATCAAATAGATTGTGCAGTACTGATGCATTTATAATTGCATATCAGCGTAAATGTATATTTTATTTTATTATGTCAGAATCCATTTCGTTTTGCTTTCGTTTGGTAAATTGGCATTTTCTTAAAAATAACCTTTAGTTTCCTATGTTTCAATATGCTGCCGCCCCTCACGTTGGGTTATCACGACCCCTAGGAGGGCTCCCCCAGTTTGAAAATGCTGCTCTATTCTAAGTAAGGGGACTTGGTGCACAATTTACACAATTTTTTTTTAATTAATGATTTTCATAATTTTTTGGCTGCCTCCTATGTACACTGGTGTGCAAAAATTAAGGACGAAGTCGAAAAATTAGCATATCAGCTGAACGAAGATGCAGAGCGGACAGAAAGACCAATCAGGAGATTAAGTAAGGTGATGTACGGTAGCACCTGCGCAGATATGCAGGTAGACGTAATGGGGGAGTGTTTGAGTAGTATAAAGCATGTTGTCGGTGTAAGATCAGTATTATTTCTGGCAAAGAGATTGCACGCCTTATAGCAGTTAAAATCACACCGAGTTGCTGCCTCAACGAGAAATGGCGAATAATCAATCTGTTAGACGACATCTGGGTGCTTTTACCCGAGGTCGAATCATTAGGAAGTTGGAGGAAGGCCGCAGTGTGACAAGTGTGGCTGCAGAGTTCGGAATTGCTCACAGCATCGTTTCACGATTTGGAGACAATTTCAAACTACAGGAACAGCTATCCGGTGGTTCAGTAGTGGTCGTCCACGAGGAACCACACCCGCAGATGACCGGTACATTGTCTTACAGGCCAGAAGAAACAGGCGGCAGACAGCGGGAGAAATCGCTAGACACACGACACAAGCAACTGGACGACAGATATGGCGTTTTACCGTGGCCAGAAGACTGCACGGTGGTGGTCTGTTTGCACGACGCCCTGTACGGTGTGTACCTTTAACGCCTGCCCATCGGAGAAGGCATTCTCTGTGGTGCCGAGAACACCGGAATTGGAGAGACAATGAATGGGGACGAGTACTCTTTACAGATGAGAGCAGATTTAGTTTGAGTAGCGATTCTCATCGCATACTCATCTGGAGAGAGCGGGAAAGCTGCAATCATCCCTCGAACATCATTGAAAGGGACTGTATGGAAGTCGCGGTGTTCTCGTTTGGGGAGGCATCATGCTTGGTAGTTGTACAGACCTTCACATCTTCGACGCAGGTTCAGTCAACGGGACCCGTTATTGTAACGAGATTCTTCTTCCATATGTGAGTCTTTTTAGAGGAGCTATGGGTCTGCAGTTCCTTTTCATGGACGACAATGCACCATGTCATCGCACATTAGCTGCCGAACAGCTCTTAGAGAGTGAGGATATTGAACTATGGATTGGGCGGCACGATCTTCGGATCTCAATCCCATCGAGCATGTATGGGATTTTCTAGGCAGACGCTTGGCAGCTCGTACCTTACCACCAGTAACGATTCGGGAGCTTCGATTGGCGCTGCAAGACGAATGGGCAGCAATAACTCAACAACTCATTGACACCCTCATTCTCAGCATGGGCAGACGCTGTGAAACCTGCCTAGCAGTCAGGCGAGATCATATCCCCTACTGAAGACCAGATGTTTCTTGCTGGACACCCATCACAGTGATGTTTCGGCCTTCGGTCGCATTGCGCTCCATGCTACTTTTTCAATCAAGCTTCTTTTTATCCCTCTGATTTCTCTTTTAGTAAGTGTTGCTTACATTACACATGTCGTTACGTATTGGGGATCTTACGGTATTAAATGTGTTGATTTGGCAAGTTTTTGTACAAAGTTATATTGAAAAACCGTCTCGTCCTTAATTTTTGCACACCAGTGTATATGTATGATGTAAAACAAAGACATTTTTGCTCAAAATTTGATAAGAAAACTAACCACTTAAATGTTTAAGGAGAAAACCTTAAATTTTTTAAATGATTTTAAAATGCTTCTCCTACACACACACAAAAATTGACGTACATATATGAAATTTGATTTACAAGTATGTTAAGCTATGCATAACAAAAGTTGGTATGGATTTTGTGATAACATGATTGGTATTCGTACAATACTTCTTTTTATGAATGCTTATTTAAAATTCCTTAAAAAATGTGTAAATTCTAAATTCAATTACTTTTTTTAAAAAAAAATAAATATTGCTTTGATCTAAAAGTCCATACCAACTTTTGTTCCATGTACTATTAGCAACACGTGAATAAAAATTCCAAGTATCAAGCACAGAATAGAAAGAAAGCCTTAACATTTTAAATGAAAAAGACAAAATAGTTATTTTATTTTTCTGAGGTAAGTTGGTTTAAAGTTTTGATTCGCTCAAGGAATGTGAATAAAAGCAAACATAAAAAAATATCATAACTCAGTATTTTTTAAACTTAGATCTTTCAAATTTTGTGAGTTTGTAGAAAAGTACATTGCAAATAATTTAGACGAAAAAAAAGATTTAATTCTTTGACCTATTTTTGTCAATTGAATCCAATTGTGCCGCTTAGGGCCATTTCAACGAAAAAACACTGCAACTCTTCATTAAACATTCTAAATGGCTATTATGAAGTAACATTTTCTTAAAATATTTAACTTCACTGAAATATATCTTAAAACTAAAAATTAAAGTAGCCTATCAAGAAAATGCAAACTTATTTTTTTATGATCACTAAATATCGAATTTAGGTTTTTTTTCTTTCACAATATAAGCCTTTTATGGAACATTTTTTTCAATATTTTCTTAGATATCCTTTAATACTGAAAGGCTGCTATCGACATTTTTAAAAGAAACATGAATTGAGAGTGCCAAGTTTTAGTTTAAGAAACATCAAGATTTTAAATTTATTGGATTTATGCCTTAGCCTTCTTTTTTCTTACATTTCCTATTTTGTTTTTTTAAAGTACATAGCCTTGTCAGCTTTCCTCCTTGAAGGAGTTTGAGAACTTAAAATATTCAATTCCTTCTGACAGAGTGGTTGTAGAAGAAAAATAATATTAAATTTGTGAAAGTTTTATGTCTCGCTACTGCATCTTTCATGTTTCATTCATATAGTGCAGACAATCGATAATTTTAAGAACTTCACCTACAAGTGTAAGCCTTAATGAATATATTGGATGGAAATTAAGTTTAACACATGAGTGTGGTGTTTGAGTTAAAAATTCTTCCTTTACGTACAAGATTATTCTCCTTTTCAGTTCCTGAGTTGTTGTCTTTTTGTTATGTTTCTTCTAAAGTCAAAGTTTATGAAAAATTTTGATTTTGAATACCTTTATTCGTAGCAACGGAAAAATAATAATCGTATTCGAAACTTATGCAGATGTGCTAAATATATTCAGTTATTATTACAAACTCCTCTTTAGAATAAATGCGGCTTATTTTTTTGAATAACATAAACATTTTATATTTAATCAAAACATCAATTAAGCTATGCTGAATGAGACAATAAAACCCATGTAAACTTTAAAAAACGATTAAATTATTCCATGAGCCGATTTCTTTCAAAGTGGAATAAGTCCATTATATGCAGGTTAAGTCAAAATGTGTACAGCGGTTACAAGCGGCAAACATTCTGGAGCATTTGTAATGCGCTTGCGTCAGTGACAGCACAAATGCTTCAGAAGGGAAGCACATACATCCAGTCTTTCACATGCCATGCCCAAAACAATTGAAAAACTGAAAGCATGAATTTGTAATGCGCTTTCGTCGTTGACTGCACTAATGCTTAAGGTATCCAACTACGTCCGGAACAGTGATTTTTCAAAAGCGTATAAATGGATAATATTTATCAAATTTAGTGTCACTTAGATTGGAAAGTGTATACAAAATTGTTTTAAGAATAGTATTACAAAAAAATATATTTAAGTAGAATATTTTGACAAAAAATGAACATAGAATGACCCATTTTCAAAATATTCTCCTTTTGTGAAATATACTTCTATTATAATAATATTTACATAATGTATATAGCTCAGACCTCTGTACAGAGGCTCAAACATAATTTTTGAAATATATTGCATAGAATTGGATTTCTCCACATTTTATTACAATAGAGGAGAGAAATTTTAAGAAAAAAAATGCCGATAATTATTTTAATTCGTGGTAACTCTGAAAACTAATGTGAATTTTTCAAATAAAATAATTCAGACTCTCTGGAGAAGACTTTGCTTTATATAAGCAAAATATTATTATAACAGAAGCATTTTTCACAAAAGGAGAACATTTTGGAAAAAAGTTATTCTAAGTTTATTTGTTGCCGAAATATTGTATTTAAATATTTTTTTTGCCAAAATGTCCTTAAAACAATTTTATACCTGTATTCTAATCTAAGTGACACTAAATATCATGAAAATTATCCACTTATGCACCTTTTTATATGCACGGTTCCGAACGTAGTTGGATACCTTAAGAATGTATGCCGTGAAATGGAGCAAGGCCTAGATCTGGGGTCGTGAATCTTTTTGGATCAACGGGTCACTTTTTGTAAAGAAACGTTTAATGAGGTATAGACCTGCAGTCAAATAATTTTGACTAGAGATTATTGAGATATAATTTTAAAAAACTAAATATTAACAACTTAAAATTCTTTTTTTACTACGAAAAATACTTTTTATACTGTTTGTAAATGTTTTAGTGTAATTGAAATTATAAAGTAGCATTAGTGTGACTTCTGTTGTTGCACATTCGGTGACGAGCAACTTATATCAATATTATAAGATACACTGGGATACCTAGTCTTTCGTGGGTCCTGTATCAAAATTCATTGGGGCTCTTTTTAGACACCCCTTAATACTTTACGCTCTTTCGCTTATGTTTTTTGGGCCCCAAATGATCGATAGGGCTGATAATGCGGTAGCTACGCCCCTTGTAAGATGTTAGTTACTTTGAGCAGAATGCATGTTGAATTGAAGTTATCTTCCAAAGGTTTCTAAGCAATTATTATTTTTTCTTTTTGTTCTGGTTCACTTTTTTGACAAAAGAATTTGTTATTTGTTTCAAACTACCGTTTTACAGTCAATATCCCAGATACTGATGCGACGCTCTTTTAGCTTCGTTTAAATTATATTTCTTTAAACCCAGTTTCCTAATTTAACATCGCATCATGACTTAAGTTAAAATTAAACACTAATATTCTATAGACAAATTACTGTACACTAAATTAATAGTCCGATCGTATAGTGGTAAACGATTATATTTATTGATTAACATACTGGAAACAACGTTAAAATTTACAAGGGTGGTACTTATCTGAGAGGAAAGGAGTGGACGAGGGGTTGACCCAGGGCAGCGAGTTCGCTTTCCAGACGGGAGGTTTTTCTGGCAGACATAAGAGGAAAAAGCCGAGAAATGGCGTGTACGTGCGTTTTAAAGTTGACCGCGCCACTTCGAAACGAATCCGCTACGGATTCATTACCGTCAAATCTACCACCCTGATTGGACTCAACAGTCCGCGCAAGAACACAACCTTGCCGGCCATAAGGTCTGTTGAACCTAGACGCACCCACATTCCTGTGTAATCCCTATTTCCTGTAAACAAGGCAAATATAAAAACTGCAATTGTATCTCGGGGACCGGCGACCTCCCATCAATACCACTATTCAAGAAAATAACACACACACGCATTTACTAACATGTCATATTTCTCGGTCCACCAAGATTAAAATTCACTGTTACACTTACTATGTCACCTTTTTTTTGATTTTCTGCTAAAATAGTCATGTTAAATAACAGTTAAAAATTGTAAACATAGCACAAATGAGCTTCAAAATTCAGTTGTGTCGAGAAAATTGACTATGCTATGCGTAGACAAACTTTGCATCATTAGCAACTGTAATCCACGTTTTAACTAAGGCAAGATAATAACAAACGAGTTTGCGTCACGCGGCCAATCACTCACTTTTGTTCGTATAGCTTCGTAGTGAACTTAGTTACTTTGAACTAAAATGCAAACTATTTTGATCGGTGACGTGCCCAAAATAGTGTGTCGCGTGCCACCAATGGCATGCGGGACACTGGTTCACGATCCCTGGTCTAGATTTTGTCCGTGTGACCAAAGGAAATCACATAGAGCCTCTATTACGCATACATACAAAGTTTTGAAGTTCGTCTACATTCTGAAAAATGTTCATCGATAAATTATTTTCCATTAAATAGTTATAGTCATTTATAATTGCTCTATATTCCTTTTGACTTCCCCTGTACATTTACATGGATATATTTAAGGGTTTTAATATGAATACGAAAATTATTGGTATATGTTAATAGGCTCATTTTAGTTTCTTAAAATATTAAACTAATTTAAGTTTATAACGTGGTCATTCTTAAAGTATTATTAAAATAAATTTATACACTTTTGATAAACTCAAATGGACTTACACAGATCTTCAAATAATCAAAATGAGAAAATCAAATATTTATGAAGTGTTAAATACGAGTTTCCATTAAATACTAACATTTTCTTTTATGAAATTTTAATTAAATGACCACAAAATAAACAAAAAGTCTTTTTTTTTTCAATACTTCATCAAGCAATACTATTTAAAATGCTATAATTACAAACTTTATAATAATATGATCGATTTTTAATTTTTATCATTATTCATAAAAGTACCAGTAAACCAATGGATTATTTTCGACATTAATAAATATATTATTAAAGTAAAATAATTATGAAATATAGCTTTTGACGTTCATATTATGGCTCTGCGTAAAATGGGGGGGGACTAAAACCTCTTTTAAAGTAATTATATCCATAACTACTTAAATTTATAGTGACAAAATGATGAAATTTTAAACAATATTTAAAAGGTATTCATTGATTAAAGCTCCTATAGCATATTTCATTCATTGTTATCAGAAAATAACTTTTTTGTCGAAATAGGACTCGCATCACTTCAAAAGAAACTTCTTATATTTAGAATTAGTACAAATTAATTAAAGAATTAAAAATATATAATAACAGAATTTTTAAACGTTATAAATTTCTAATAAATCATTTTCTTTCTTTATAATATTCATTTCTTTTTCATCTTTTTTAATTACCATACATTTATCATGCAATCAATTATCCCCAGTTATATACATTTCTATCATTACAAACAATATTCATTTTGCAATTTTTACTGATTCTAAGTGAGTGAGTAACTAACGTCACACTGGTAGTAACCAAATCTGGAAATGGAATCTGGAGTTAGTCGCTAAATCTGGAAATGGAAAATCATTTTTTTCCTGATGATTTTGATGGAACAATAGAATCAAATTGTTAAATTATTGTATTGCCTTCGGTCCTTGACAAGAGTGCAAAATTTTGAATTAATCTGACCTTTTAAAGTGGGTAAAAATCGAGTTCAAAGATTTTGGTACCTACAAGTGAAGTTAATAAAAGCGTGTTGAAAACATGATAATTATGTGAGCTGTAGTCTAAATATTAAAATGATAAAAATCTAATATCTAAATAAAAAAAAAGCTTAAAACTAAATATTAAAATAATAAATGATAAAAACTGCAGCTATTAGTATTTCACCTATAACTCGTACTACTATTAAGTAACACAAGAAACAGTTATATTTGAAATACATTAAAACATGTATATCCTTCAGCTTACTAAAAATAAAATAAATATTTGAAATCACGATACATCTAAAATTTTACGCTAATTTAATATATGAAACAATAGAGATTTACATAATTATCTTCAAAAAAATTCATTTCCTTGCTAAAATTACTTCATCAAAATTGTTTCATATCATTGCCAAACTTTGGCAACGAACAAAATCTCTTTTAATAATTCCATCCAGTTCTCTGCTGCAGTTAGTTTTAAAGTCCAAGAAACGTGCTTCCACCAACAATGGTTCAAAGTTATTAATATTAGAAAGAGTCAGGATTCGTTATCTTATTCATGACACGTCCACGAACTGCCAACACAGCTGGTCGGTAGTTGAGTTAGTTGCACGCTCCCTGTCTTTATTGATGAAATTGCTGTTCTTCACAGAAATAAACTAGAAAGATTGAAAGTCATGACTAAAATATTTGGAAAATAATTCAATTGTGTTGTGTGTGTCACTTATAATGTAAAGCTTGTCTGTTTTATCAGTAATAAGTCAGTATTATTTGGCAAAAATTGTTTTATATCAATACGATCAATCAGAAGGCTTGGACTTTACATATATACTTATTCATCATTGAGGAATATCTCCTTCGATTTTCTTTTCAAAAATTTGATCCTTAAGATTTAAAAATGTATTTTTTATATAGTTATATAAAAAAAGTAAAATTTATATATATATATATATAAATGTAGTTTTTGTATTGCTGAATAAAAAGTAAGATTTAAGAATGTAGTTTTGATATTGTTGTATAAAAGTAAGATTTAAGAATGTAGTTTTTGTATTGCTGAATAAAAAGTAAGATTTAAGAATGTAGTTTTGGTATTGTTGTATAAAAGTAAGATTTAAGAATGTAGTTTTGGTATTGCTGAATAAAAGTAAGATTTAAGAATGTAGTTTTGGTATTGTATAAAAGTAAGATTTAAGAATGTAGTTTTTGGTATTGTTGTATAAAAGTAATATTTAAGAATGTAGTTTTGGTATTGTTGTATAAAAGTAAGATTTAAGAATGTAGTTTTGGTATTGTTGTATAAAAGTAAGATTTAAGAATGTAGTTTTGGTATTGTTGAATAAAAAAGTAAGATTTAAGAATGTAGTTTTGGTATTGTTGTATAAAAGTAAGATTTAAGAATGTAGTTTTGGTATTGTTGTATAAAAGTAATATTTAAGAATGTAGTTTTTGTATTGCTGAATAAAAGTAAGATTTAAGAATGTAGTTTTGGTATTGTTGTATAAAAGTAAGATTTAAGAATGTAGTTTTGGTATTGCTGAATAAAAGTAAGATTTAAGAATGTAGTTTTGGTATTGTTGTATAAAAGTAAGATTTAAGAATGTAGTTTTGGTATTGTTGTATAAAAGTAAGATTTAAGAATGTAGTTTTGGTATTGCTGAATAAAAGTAAGATTTAAGAATGTAGTTTTGGTATTGCTGAATAAAAGTAAGTTTTAAGAATGTAGTTTTGGTATTGCTGAATAAAGTAAGATTTAAGAATGTAGTTTTGGTATTGTTGTATAAAAGTAAGATTTAAGAATGTAGTTTTGGTATTGTTGTATAAAAGTAAGATTTAAGAATGTAGTTTTGGTATTGTTGCATAAAAGTAAGACTTTAGAACATCGATACTCAACCTGCGGCCACTGAGCATTTTAAAGTTGTCCGGTCATGGCCCATTGCTTTGAGAAATTTACTTATTTAAGAACATTGTATTAAAAAATTGTCGGGAAATTCTTTGTCAAGAAATCAAGCATATCAATTTTGATTTTTGCTGTCGGTGTCGTACGGGTTCGAATTGATATTCTTTTTCTATTTGGAACGACTACGGTTAGTGATAACAGACAACAGTACAGTAGCGACAATTTTATGGGTGGAACTAATTTTTACTTATCTTTCATACCTTGCAAGCGAGAAATATTCAAAAAAAATAAATCCTTTCAAGACGATTGGGAGGTAAACTATTTTGTAGTGAAAAAAACATGGATCAGTAGTTGTTTAATTTGTTACGAAAGCACTGTATTTAAAATTACCAAAAAAACAGAAATCCTTCAATGTCTCTTTATCCGATAATCTCTTTCAAGAGGTGTTAAATAGGCTTTCCCCTGAATAATCTTTGTAACAGCAACACAGTGTTTTGTCAGTGGTAATATCACAGCGGTAACAAAGACATCCCATGGAGTTTGTATTATCATTGGTAATGATATGAAACTGTTTACTGATACAGAAATTGTGTAGGAGTGTTTCGCAAATGCTTCTAATTTAGTGCTACTGGCAACAATAAAAAATTTTAAAAATACTAATTAAAGAAAGCAAAAAAGGAGTTAAAATATTTTGATAAATATTCCACATTTTTAAATTTTCAATGCTAT
Source organism: Trichonephila clavipes (assembly GCA_019973935.1). Taxonomy (NCBI): domain Eukaryota; kingdom Metazoa; phylum Arthropoda; class Arachnida; order Araneae; family Nephilidae; genus Trichonephila; species Trichonephila clavipes. The sequence continues at coordinate 13,560 of BMAU01004713.1, read as the reverse complement.
CTTGGTCTTATAAAGCATTTATCTCCCCCCCCACTTTTTCCCCATTTATCCTCATGTTGCGGCCCGCGTGAATTATCTGACATATGTATGCAGCCTAGCAAAAAAAAAGGCTGAGTACCCTACTTTAGAATGTAGTTTTTGTATTGTTACATAAAAGAAATATTTAAGAATGTAGTTTTTGTATTGTTACAAAAAAGCAAGTTTTAAGAATGTAATTTATGTAATGCTATAAAAGTATAAGAATATTTTAAAGTCTATTTATTTATGATATTGCCAATCTTCACTGCATAATAATCTTCTTTTGGTTAAACTTGACTATAACAAGGTAAAAGGAGTAAATACCAATTATTATTTTATAGTAAATCTTAAAAATGGTAAAAATGTAACAGTACACGCTGCCTGGAACTTACTATTTCCATAACACTTGCAATAAGTTTGAAAAAAAAGTTACATGCTATTAACAGATAGTCTACAGCAAGTGTTCAAAAATGTGTAGACTTCTTCTGGGGTCACACATAACTTTCGGTGAAAGAGACTCCCGTACCTTCAGCTAGACTCATTGTTCGAATATCTGTAACTGCCAGGAGGATACATGACATGACAGGAATCTACGATAATGTAAGGAATTCGATTCAACGCTGCTGCCAGGCTTGCCAAGGAGACTTCTAGTCGTATTTTTGAGCATCAGTTGTAAGGCAAAATTTCAATGAAATGTTTTTCTGTCCATTAATGTGATGCTGCTTCTTTGCACCAAAGCTCACAGCTACGGAATTTGCAACCCCGCATTCCTTTGTGATTCCGAGTCACTTATGTTCATTCTACACACCCTGCAAGTGTGTCAGTCTGGTAGTGAGTCATCCTGCATATTATTGCTTTCAAATATTCAAAATATTACTCAACTTTATTTTAGGACTTTTTAATACATTTTTACTGCTGATACTTATATTTTGAGGCTGTCTGAATAATAAATACAATATTTAATTTAATTTTTGGATGATTTATTTTGCATTCAAAAATAAAATTTACTGAAATTCAGAAGACTTTCATCGTATGTGTTCGACTTGAGCTTTAGAGCAACGCTGATGTATTTTCAGCAGATATATACTATAATGTGTGAATTAATTAGACCACCATGTATTATTTTGCTTTAATGGTATGTGATTACTAGTGATGTCCCGAACCACATCAAAACCATTATATTTGCCTTTAGGTTGTGCGATTTTGACTACAATTTATTCATTTTAGAATATCAGGAGCTTAGTTGGGAGCCTTTCAGTGGGGCAATTGGTAATTTCAATTTTGCGTTCTGTATAACACATGTTCCTTTTACTTGCTCAAAGATGAATATTACTCCGTGGAACCGTTCTAAAAAAATCGCTCTCATTGAACACATTTCTATGACTATACGAGATTTAACTATGGCAGTTGGTGTGATCGAATTATGTGTTAAGAGCATTTCAAAATTCTGGATCATTGTCTCCCAAAAGAAAAGAAAAATATGGTCGAGAGCGGAAAGCTCTCCAAGAATTGATAAAATTTTAATAACAAATAGCAAAATAAATACAAGAAAGACAGACATAGACATTTGAAGTAATTTATTGGATAATAGTGTTGAAGTGAGTACTTGTACTGTATGGAAAATGCTTCTGGATGTTGGCAGTAGGGCAACAACAACGAGGATAAAACAATTTCTAACTCAAAAAATGATAAAAAAAACGCTTAGCATGGGCCAAAAAATACCGATCATTTACTGTTACTGACTGGAAGATAAGGATTTTGAGTGAGGAAACATATAAGTTTGTGTATTGATACAAATCAACTGTAGTTTGACGAAGTGAAATCAAATCATATCCAATAGACTGTAAAGCACCCTTCTAAACAGATTTTTGGGAATTTTTTCACAACAAATGGCATTGGAATCCCAGTTCCTATTAAGGTATCTGACTACGCTCGGAAACGTGATTTTTAAAAACGCGCATAAATAGATATTTGTTATGATATTTAGTATCACTTAGATTAGAATACATGTATAAAATTCTTTTAAGGACATTTTGACAAAAAAAAATTCTTTCAATACAATATTTCAGCAAAAAATTAACTTAGAATGACCTTTTTTTTCAAAACATTCTCCTTTTTTGAAAAATGCTTCGATTATTATAATATTTTGCCTGTATATAGCCCACACCTCTGTACAAGAGATCAATTATGATTTTAAAAAAATTCACATTACTTTCAGAGTTACAACTAATTGAAATAATTATCGGCGTTTTTTTTTCTTAAAATTCCTCCCCTCTGTTGTCGTAAAACATGGATAAACCTACTTCTAAGTTATATATTTCAAAAATTCTAGTTGAGCCCCTGTACAGTGGTCTGAGCTATATACAGGCAAAATATTGTACTAAAATAGAAGCAATTTACACAAAGGAGAACATTTTGAAAATGGTTCATTATATGTTCATTTTTTGTCAAAATATTATGCTTAAATAATGTTTTATTGTAATACTATTCTTAAAACAATTTTATACATGAATCCTAATCTAAGTGACACTAAATATCATAAATATTATCCATTTATGTGCTTTTGCAAAATGACGGTTCCGAACGTAGTCAAAGCATGATGAATTCTCTTAAATATATAGAAATATTATGTAAGGGTGTTTTTGAGATATAGAACTTTAAATTGCAATAAAACAACGATGTATTATTCGATTGACATGAATTTTTTTTATTCGAAAGATAAGCTTGTGGCATTACATTTTTTAAATATGATTTCTGGCATAGAACTGCCACAGCTGGCTCGGATGTAGTTCAATCTAGACGTCAATTTTCGATGACTTTTTCCAACATTTGTGGCCGTATATCGGCAATAACACGACGAATGTTGTCTTCCAAATGGTCAAGCGTTTGTGGATTATCCGCATAGACCAATGACTTTACATAGCCCCACAAAAAATAGTCTAGCGGTGTTAAATCACAAGATTTTTGGAGGCCAATTCATGGGTCAAAACGTGAAATTAGGTGGTCACCAAACGTGTCTTTCAATAAATCGATTGTGGCACGAGCTGTGTGACATGTTGCGCCGTCTTGTTGGAACCACAGCTCCTGGACATCATGATTGTTCAATTCAGGAATGAAAAAGTTAGTAATCATGGCTCTATACCGATCACCATTGACTGTAACGTTTGGCCTTCATCGTTTTTGAAGAAGTACGGACCAATGATTCCACCAGCCCAAAAGGCGCACCAAACAGTCAGTTTTCTGGATGTAACGATGTTTCGGCATACACTTGTGGATTAGCTTCACTCAAATGCTGCAGTTTTGTTTGTTGACGTAGCCATTCAACCAGAAGTGCGCTTCATCGCTAAAAAATTCGCTTATGAAATCGACCATTATTTTCGAAATAAAATTGCACAATTTGAAAGCGTTGTTCAGGCGTGAAGGTCTATTCATGATGAATTACCGCACAAACTGAGAATAAATCCCTTGACAGCTGTTAAATCGGTCACCATCTTGGAAAGTAATGCCAATGTAAACTTCTATACCTGGAAAAAAACACTCTGTTGTAAGATTGTCCCATTTATGAAAACATTTCAGGGAACATTTCAACAGGACTTGGCCCCTTGTCACAATTCGAAATGGGTCCATACTTTTACTAAGCAAAATAAAAATAAAAGTGCTCGATTGGCCTGAAATTCCTCGTATTTAAATTCAATTCAAAAGTGATGGCATATCCTCAAGAGTCGTCTCGTGAGATGACTCGTACGACAATATATGAAATGATAAAATGGGCTGCACTAGTGTGTTTCCAAGATCATGAAATGAAGAACATGCGGGTTAATTTAATTAAGGTCAATGACAAGAAAGGTTGAAAAGGTTAGTTTTGCTAAAGGAAGACATACTTCGTACTAATATACAGATTTTTCAAATTAGGTATGTTATGATAAAAAGCCGAAATTTTAGAAAAAAAAAAAACATTTATCATATTTACCTAATTGATTCGAACAGTATAGTAAGTATGAATAGCTTTATTGAAAATTATATCCTCTACCTAAAAAAAACATCCGTAATTTTTCAAAGAAATTCAAAATAAAGGGAAAAGGGTATCAAAAATTCTCTTATGTATCAAGGAATGTATAAGTAATTTCTTCTCAGAGTTATATGTAATATTCCTCACAATGTTTGTCAATTTTCTCTGTTCAAATTTTATATATTACCAGAGGACCCGACAGACGTTGTCCTGTACACACATCTTCAGATTCAAAAATTCCAAATTTTTATGAATAAGCTTTAACAATCTGGAGCATTTTGAGTAAAATTTGTATTAAAAGTGCCACAATGTAATTATGTGCCAAGTTTTATACTTCTGGGTTGCTTAGAAGTGAAACACACACACAAACATTTCCGATAAGAAATAATTTTAAAAAAAGTTTAATAATGTGTGTAATCAATTAGCTACACAAATACATTTGTAGGTTAGGATAATTGTTGTGAAAACGGGTGTAAATTTGAGTAGAAAATCATGTAAAAATACTCACTTCAATTGCATACTAAATTTGGAGAATGTATAGTTTTTATGCACACTTCAGAACTCTTCAAACACTAATTACATCTGAATGTAATAATTTAATTAACACACGATTTATTTCAAAATAATAACACGAAGTGACGAAATATTTTCCTGAAATGATCACAGCACCAACTGTCGGGACCAACTTGAGTTATAATAAATAACATTTTTGAATATTCATTACTGCGATCTTAGCGCAATCTGCCGGATCTTCAATGTAAACATTCAAGATCAACAATTTATAAATAAAAAAATAATTAAATAAACTATTCTACGCCGAATTATAAATCTAAACCATTCTCGAGTCCACTGAACAGACAAAAACTATTTCATCAAAATCGGTCCAGCCGTTTTAGGAGAGTTCAGTTACATACACACGCAAAGAAGAATTACATATATAAAGATTATTTAAAAAGATATTAATTAAAACGCTAAAAGCGTGAATCGTCTGCGTTTTCGTAACAATAAAGAAGGTTTGGACAAGTTGCCCGAAAAATCAATTCTCGACGCCAACTTACGTCTTTTTCAATTCCTACTATTAGCTCAATGATTTCTATATACATATTTTATTTGTTTATTTATTTATTTATCTTGGTGGAATTTTCAATCGTTATTAAAATACATTTTAAAGCGCTCAATTGAACTGAAATGTAATGTACATGATTGTTTTGATGACAATACAATATTTTTTAATTGTAATTAATTAATATTAAATGATTAAAACTAAATATTTAAAAATTACAAATACAGCCACGTTGAGAATAAGCGACCCTTTGGCGACTTATACGTGTCAAAATTTGAAAAGGTTTTTTTCACGTGTTAAATAAAGCATTCAGTCGAAAGGAAATTTAGTACACACGATTGTTTTGATGACAATACGATATTTTAATGATAATTAATAAAATTAATTACCACTTAATGTTGTGATTCCTGTCATATACATATTTATACATACATATACATACATATTTATATTAATTATAACTATTTAATAAAAAAGTAGCTAAAATAAATTTTTTCTTGGTTGATCTAAGTAGGAAATTGATTTTTAAAAAAAAATTTTATATTACACTTTTTTGTTTATAACAATAGCGTTGTTACAACAATGAAGGTGAATGTCGGGTTGTATTTTTTGAATGTTTTTAATTAATTGCTATATCGGACCGAATTGTGTATCTAAACCCTTCTCGAATTTACTTGAACCCACACAAAAAATTTCATCGAAATCGGTCTAGATACTTAGGAGGAGTTTAGTGACAAACACACGCACAGAATATTTTGATATATAAAGATTTTTAAATAAAAGCACATAATAAATAGTATTATGATGCTTAAATGTGACATTAATATAACATTTTAAAATTTTTCCGATAGAAATGTCTTTTTCTGTCTTATTGCAGCAACGTTTTTCAAACTACGGATTGAAAAACGATCCCCTCAGGGGGCGAGATAACTCCACGAGGGGGAAGCGAGCATATTGAAAAGTCAACACACAAAAGATTATTTCCAAAAATTTCTAATTTACTGAAAATAAACAAAGTACAGCCTGACATAATAAAAATAAATTCACACTTACAGTGATATAATACACTTATAAATGCATCAATACTGCACAGAGTATTTTATAGTTAACTTAATAATACTAAATAAAGAAAAAGTTTAATAATTAGCAGTGGTCCCATGATCTAGCCATATATAAAATTATATGCAAAAATTAACATTTATCTTACGGTTATTTAACGGTTTATAATTAATATCTAACTGTGGATAAAGGTTACGAAATTCGCTACAAAGCCATCGTTATCCACGAAACCTGTACGTGGAATGTATTGGGGGAGTTGAGAAATAAAAGGAATAAATAAGCAAATACTCTGAAACAAGTAAATAATCTGCAAACATTGTCAAGGTCCATTTATTGCATTCCAAAGCCTTCAGAATAATTTATGGATAGCGGTGCACAGAAAAGATCGTAATTCGGAAAGACGTATATATACGTCCGAGAATTATCGTTTTGGCATGAAGGGGGGCAGTCAAGATGAAAAATATGACAGAATATTGGGTTGCAAATATACAAAATTTGAGAAACACTGTATGTTTGCAACTATATTATATATAGTACAAAATTGAAAAAAAAATATTATATTTGCATTACAACTAAAAATACGTTGTAACTATAATTATTCTCCAAAATGAATCCAAAATTCAAATTATTGTAAGCTTTTACTTATCGATTTTGATATCTTTATGCCTAACTTAAAAAGTAAGACCAAAAACTAATTCCCTTTTCTCTTGCAATTCGAATTTCAGAACTTGTAGAGAGACATGCATTTTTATGCATTAATTGAATAGATTGAGCTTTTTAGTTAATAGAACTCCATTTTTTTTCTTCCTACACTTTCCGTCCATTTGGGTTCTGATGCAGTCTCTGTAACCTCTTACTTCTCGAACAGATTGATTGATTGATTGATTGAATATTAACGTCGCACTGTTCAGCTACACGAGGGCTTTTGGCGACGGACCGCATGGTTTTGAACCATGGTCAAGTGACGTGGACGACACCTGAGCTGGCACCCCCTCTCCCTAGCACTACCACCCACACCAACGGGAGGACGTTTCAGCTCTCGACAGATTTAACGTGCATCGCTGCCCACACGGCGGGTCTTTAGTGGTACTGGGCTCGAACCCGTGACAAAGCAAGCCACGGTCCGATACCTATACCACTCGGCTACCGCGGCCACCTTCTCGAACAGAAAGGGTAGCAGTTTAATGAGATTTTACTTTCGGGCTTAATATTTCTTTTGTACCCTTATTAGATTTAAATTTTCCTTTATTTTTACAAAAAAGCGAAATAGTTAACTTTTATTTTCGGTTTAGTAAAATAGAGGAATCGGTTGTTTATATAACAAAACATCAAAATAAATAAAGCAAGTAGTATAAAAAAAAAAAAAATTAAGTCTATTTCTACTTAGATTAAAAAAAGAAAAATTATCCTAGCTACTTTTTTATTAAATAGTTACAATTAATGTAAATATGCAAACATATAACAGAATTACAGTAATTAATTTTTATTAAATATCATTAAAGCATCGCATTGTCATCCAAAAACAATCGTGTATATAAAATTTCAGTTCAACTGAATATTTTAAAAAACGTGAGGATAAAAAAATTTTTAAAGTTTTGACCCAAGACACTAAAAAAATGAAACCAACGTGACTGTATCTGTAAATTCTTTAAATAGCCGTTTGAGTCAATTAATTTTAATTAATTATAATTAAATTATTGTATTGTCATCCAAATTAATCATGTATATAAAATTTAAGTTCAGTTGAGCGCTTTAAAACATATTTTATTAACGATTTAAAAAATTCAGGAAGATAATTAAATAAATTTATAAATATATGGAGAGTGTGAGCTTATATATATATATATATATATATGTATGTATATATATATAATAGTAGAAATTGAATACAAATGATGGAACTATACTCACATAGGAAGTTTCAAAGGAGGTTAATTTTGTTTCGAGAGCTGAAAATATAAACAATTTTCAACTAGATTATTTTTTACAGAAATGATGTTTCAAATAAGTGTAAAATGTTTTAAAGTATAATCATAATTTTAAATATTATAAGCACATAAAATAAAAAATTCGTTAGAAATATGAGGTAAATTTTATATTACGCATCATATTTTCTAAAGTAGTATTTTGCCTGTGTAAATTTTTTTTTGAAAGTATAAAATGTATCATACTCTCTTCAGACACTACCCAATTTTAATACTATACGAGGTAGGATTCAAACGTTCCAGATAGAGAATATAATTTTAAGGTATCCCACTACCCTAAAATCATGATTTTTTTCAAAAATTGACAAATTTTGTTTATGATATTATTTTATAGGCCATCATATAAGCTTAATAAAAATACCAAGTTTTTTTTATTTTCCATTCACTAGAACAAAAATTACATGTTTTAGTAAAAGCAGATGCCATAACTTTACACAAGATGACAAACTTAAATGCGTTTTACTCGAAATGGGTTTTTGCGAAAGTTCAAACGGGGACAGCGATTGCTGAAAATGTTTTGAAAATAATTTACTGAAATTTTTTGAGTAAGTTATGTATAACAGTAGAAGTGTTTTGATCTTCAGATTTATCAATCGCGGCTTTATTTTAAAATTTACAGTCCTTTATGTGAATATAATCACTTTCTTTTAAGCAATTTCGTGTAATCACTAAGAAAAAAGTGCTCAGGTTTTGTAAAATTGAAATATCTCTTTATCCTGAAGGTCATTTCAAACACGAATAATAGTAACACATAAAAATTGAAAAATCGAGAATTTTTCTCATAAAAATTTTGTACAGAGCGGGCGTTTATGTAATTTTGTGTACATTTTTACCAGTTTTTCCCATTTTAATAATAAAAAAAAAATTTCTGCTTCAATTTTAAGATTCTTTCCTTAAAATATACTAAATAAAATCTAAAAAATCACAAAAAATCCTCATATTTCCATTTTTTCAAAAAAAAAGTTGTCGCAAGTAGTCGGATACCTTAAAAATATACCACTAGGATTTGCTGAATTTCATCCTCCTCCTATATATATATATATATATATATATATATATATATATATATATATATATATATACATATATATATATTCCGTTACCTAATACTTCGCTGGGCACTTCATGACGTTGTACAAATATATATTGTCCAGGTATATAAAAATTATTGATGCTGAGATTTAGCGTTAATCGTTCGCTTTTGCGTGTTGAAAAATATTCTTATTATAACTCTCATCTATTGATTGAGAAAAATATAGGACTTCAAAATAATAATTTCTAAAAATTGAAGTAGAAGTATCTTTTGTGCTCTAATAACCCACTCGCCCAAAGTGGATTTCGCAAACCCATTTATAGTGGATTTCTATTCAATAAAAATAAACATGCTTAGAAAATTTCAAGTCTGAATCTAATAGTTCACGCGAACAAATTTTTTTTTTATTAATAAGTCCCGTAACTCCCCTTTGGGAATCATTTCTAATTTAGACATTCTTAAAAAGGATTTCAACACAACAAAATCTTTTTTTGGTGGATCTCTTCTTCATAAAGGAACATTTCTGCCAAATTTTAAAGCTTTAGTCGAATAGTTTAAGAACAGGAATATATTTTAAAATATCTTGTATAAAATTTAATTTTGTAACTTTTGAAATAGGTTTTGGTTGGAAAAACGCAAAACATGCTTTACCTTTTTTAAACATTTCACAAATTGGAAGTATATATTTAAACCGAACGGTTAGGGAATTAGCTATTGGTTCACATTAAGACTGAACACCCTGTGTATATATATACAGTCTGACCTCTACATAACTAAAGTCGCTAAATCCCGGAAAGAAGTTTGCTATATAGAGGTTCATCCTTTAATATACTTTATAAACCACATAAAGCAAATTTAAATACATAAAGGCTACATAATAAAAAAAAGTAATTAATCACACATTTTTTGTAAACTAATATCTATTTTTTATATATCTTATCCATCAAAGAAAAAATGATAGAAAGAAAATGCATGGAAAACGAGAAGAAAGAATGTCGAAAAATATATTGTATTTACAATATTAAGAAACAAATTTTATATTAAAGTTGATGAATTTTAAGGACATTTTCTAATTTTAAGCAAAAAGAAAAAAATTAAACATATATTATTTTATAACTAGAACATGGCGACACGGGCAACTCCATTAAGTGTGAAAGGGGATATCGAATATATTCCCTAATAAACTGGACAATAAGGGTTAAAGGTTTCCCTTCTGGATGAGAAACGACCAGAACTCCATTGCTCTCGGCGAGTCAGGATCTAATAAAACCAGTTCAAGATTTATGATTACCATAAAATGTCTTAAAGAGAGAATAACTTGAAATGTTCAGAAATACTTTAAAAATAAGGAGAAAAAAATGAATCGCAAAAGAACAACTTCATTATATAGAAAATGCATTTCGCTATAAAAGAGATTATTTTACAAAAAAAAATCATAAAATGTTCAAGGTTCTGGAAAAGTTCGCCTTATAGAGGTTTGACTGTATATATATATATATATATATATATATATATATATATATATATATATATATATATATATATATATATATATATATATATATATATATATATATATATATACATATATATATATATATATATATATATAAATATATATATATATATATATATATATATTTATTTATTTATATATATTTATATATATATATATAAATATATATATATATATATATATATATATATATATATATAAATTTATATATATATATTTATATATATATATAAATTTATATATATGTATATAAATATATATATATATATAAAATATATATATATATAAAAATATATATATATATATATATATATATGTATATAAAAATATATATATATAAATATATATATATATATATATATATATATATATATATATATATATATATATATATATATATATATATATATATATATATATATATATATATATAAGACGCATTTGTTGTCTGTTTGTCTGTTCCCTCATAACTCGAGATCCAGACACCCAAATAACGTGAAACTTGGTACACGTACACAAAATTACACCAGAAAGGTTCTTAAATAGGTTTGGCGTTCATAATTCCTTCCAAATTTTTTAAATTTTAATTTTTAAGTGATTTTCCAGTGTTATGACGTCATATGTAGTCACGTTTCTCACTAAGTGGACAATTTATAATTTACATGCATTTTTCAAGATTATTACATATTTTTACTGTAGCTTTGTTTATCGGTTGGAATATTTATTCAATTTTTTTCTATTCTTTGATATTTAATTAGGATTATTTTTCGAATAAATAATTTTTAAGGATAATTCTTTCAACAACTAAAACTTTTGTTTTGTTGTTTTGGCAACATTTAGGTATTATCGCGGGATGTTTATGTGCGTGATTTTTGCTTGATTAGATTAGATTGCGAAGATTATAATTTGACAAACTAAAACTTCTCATTGATAAGGGTTATATTTCAGTTCGGTTCAAATGTAGTATAGGGGGACACTTTGGATTTGGCGAATTTCTTCGAATTTTTATCTAAATGTCATGGTGAGATATCGAATTCATTCTAAAATAAATAATACCGAAAAAAGTACCTTGGGGACCACTTTTAGTAACCAAAATAAAGGACTGCGCCAAGTAGCCCCCCATACTACACTTGATCCAATAATATGGTTCTTTGCAATTTCATGTGTCTTTATTTTAACCTTTTAAGGGTATAATACTACTGGCTTCTTGTGCATAAAATTGCCATGTGCAGAAAATCATACTGCCCAAGCAAAAGCAGTGCTGGTAGTAATTACATATCAAACTGGAATAGGCATCAGAGAATGAGCAAAACAGACAAATGGCTTAAATACCTTTTGAGGAAGCAGGTGGTCGTTAGCTAAATTATTTTTGGAACTTATGTACTATCTGGCTATCGCCTACATTCAAAATAACATGCCAAGTTGGCAACCCCGATTTTACATGTCATATATATGTTGAATTTTGAGTCGTGCTTCGTTTCATATATCGCCAATAAGTTGCGGTTATATGTAAGTACCTTATTTTTCAAATTATGCTTTTGCATTGATAAAGTTAATTCAGTTCTTTTTATGTCGGTTAATGTTAGTATTATGCTTCATTTTCAATTTATTTTATGCTCGGGATGTATATATACTTTGGATAATTTTGTAGTACTTGCGTATTATTGCACAATCGCCAACGTTCAAGACAACTCGCCACTTTGGCAATTTCAACTTTTGTGCGAGTTGAATTAGCAATCATGTGCTTCATTTTGTATAATGTCACCAATAGTTTGCAATAATACATAATACCTCTAATTCTGTACATTACTATAACATGGACTGGCCGCAACATATACCAATTTGGCGTGATTTCAGAATCATGCCAAAAATGGTATGTTGAGGAAGCAGGTAGTGGTAAGATAAATTATTTTTGGCACCTATGTGCTATCTAACAATCGCCAACACATTCAAAATAACACCAAGTTGGCAACCCTGATTTCGCACGTCATATATATGCTGAATTGCGAGTCATGCGCTGTTTCATATAATGTCGCCAAAAAGGTTGGGTTATAAGTAAATACCTTATTTTTCAAATTATGCTTTTGCATTGATAAAGTTAGTTCAGTTCTTTTTATGTCAGTTAATGTTAGTATTGTACTTCATTTTTCAATTTATTTTTATGCTCGGGATATATATATACTTTGGATAATTTTTTTAGTACTTGGGTATTTTGCACAGTCGCCAACGTTCAAAAACTCGCCACTTTAGCAATCCCAACTTTGTATGCGTTGAATTGGCAATCATGTGCTTCATTTTTGTATAATGTCACCAATAGGTTGCAATAATACGTAAGTACCTTTAATTCTGTGCATTACTATAACATTGAACTGGCCACCGCAACATACCAATTTGGCGTGATTTCAAAATCATACCAAAAATGGAAGGTAGTTAACCAATATGAAATTAATAATATGAGTATTATCTTAGCCTGTTTTATCTTTCCCTCCAGAGTAATCCTTAATTAATTCAATATATAAGTTTTGTTTTTTTAATATTTTAGTACTTAACATTTTTTTTGGACGGATTTATTATGTACTACAAATATTTTTACTGTACGATGTCTTTGGCAAAATTAATCAGTGGTTATTTTCTTAAATATTGTTGCGTTTTCGGGGTTCAGAAATGATTGAAGCCGAAGAGCGGGATCCAAAACAATTTTATTTCTTGGCCAAAACAGTCCTCCACAAATTGTAAGAACAGTTCGAAGAAAGTCACGTACAATCGATGAAAATACTGATAAAACAGATGTAATACACTAACAAGAAAGCAATAGTAAACACTCAGCACAAAAATAATAACTCAATAAAAGCGATAACACACGCGCTATGCGATCGT
>BMAU01004712.1:0-15515 GCA_019973935.1 Trichonephila clavipes | reverse complement strand
ACAAAGTTGCAATACTTGCGACCCAATATTCAATCGTTATTTCCATCGCGTCCCCCCCCATACAATAACAATATACTGAATTCAATATTACTATACTTCGACGCTAAAACTACGATGCGACTTTTAATTTCTAAGCCCTCCGTGTATATAAACGTCTCTCTAAGTGAAAACCTTTATTTCTCCAAACGTATACATACGTCTTTCCGAAGTACGATTGTTTCTGTGCACTGCTATCCGTAAAATTATTCCAAGACTTTTGAAAATGCAATAGAAGAACCTTTGACAGTGTTTGCGAAGGATTTACTTATCCCAGATTATTTTTGTTATTTTATTCCTCCCCTCTCTCCCAATACATGCCATACGCGTGGCTACGTGGAAAACGGTTGGCATTGGGAAGGGTAATCGCAAAAACTTATGATCGGCAGTCAAGGTTTAATTATGAACCGTACAAAATGATCCAGATAAGTGTTAATTTTTTGTTATAAATTATACAGGTATATATGACAAACCCATGAGTCACTGGTAATTAATAAGCTTGTTTTAACGGAATTCTTTTAATTAATTATAAAATGCATTGTGTAGCTCACAGTTATTTATAAGGGTGTAATATAACCTGGTATAAATGTCGTATTTTATTTTTATTATGTCAGTATACATTTTTGTTTGTTTACTTTCAGTAAACTAATAATTTTTTTAAATAAGCTTTTGTTCTTGACTTTTCAATAGGCTCGCACCCCCTCTTGAAGAGTCCTCACGCCCCCAAGGGGGGCGCCCCACAGTTTGAGAAACACTAGTTTAGGTGATAGAAAGAAGGCGTGCACAGAAAAAGTTCCTGAATTCGAGCTGAAAACGATGTTCAGGGTAGACTACATACTGGAGGTAGACCGCGTGGAATGGGATAAGTCATCATTTCAGGTGGTCAGTATAGAGCAGGGATAGCGATCCAGTGGCACGCGTGCCAATGATGGCACGCGACACAATATTTTTGACACACCAGTGATCAAAATGGTTTGCATTTTATTTCAAAATTTCAAGATTCAGTATGAAGTATTACAAACAACAATGAATGATTGGTTGCGGGGAGCACCCTCGTTTGTTATTGTTTTGCCTTAGTTACGTTGTAAGATTACAATTGTTTATGAGGTCAAATTTGTCTACGTATTGCATAGTCAATTTCATTAACACAACTGTTTTTTAAAGATTATCTGTGTTATATTTACGATTTTTAACTGTTATTTAACATGGCTAGTTTTGCAAATGAACCAAAAGGGCAAGATAGCAAGTGTAACAGAGAATTTCAAAGCTGGTGAACCGAGAAACATGGCATGATTAGTAAAGGCGACAAAGTAGTGTGTGTATTATCTTCTGGAATAGTGGTATGCAGAAAATCGTTTGTAAAACGGTATTTTGAAACAAACCACAAACCCTCCTGTCAAAAAGAATGAGCCACAGTAAAAGTAATTAATTGCTTAGAAATCGTTTGGCAGATGACTCAAATTCAACATATATTCAACAATATGTAACATCTTACAATCTAATATAAGTTATTTGTCATCCACGCACAATCTGTAACTATAAAGTCACATAATGTTACTTTAATGTGAATTACACATATAACTAAAACATTTATAACTGTACAGTGCAAAGGTATTTTTCGTAGTAAATAAAGTTTTGTGTTGTTAGTATTTAGTATTATTATTTTCCCAATAATCCTGGTCAATTCTTTGACGCACGTCTGTGCCACATTAAACAACTTTCTTAGAAATGGCACGTTGAACCAGCTGAGGGTTCGCCACCTGGTATAGACGGTTACAGTTTTCCTTTTTGAAAGGGGAATAAACTTAATTTCGCCTATCTAACAAACATTTTGTCTTCGATTCTAAGCCGCACCGATTGTCGGAGCAATAACACTGAAAAAGTGCAGCTTAGATTAGAATAAATACGGTACATAAATTAATTCATTTTATTTTATTTTTATTTAAAAGGAGTAGGAAACTTCTATACCGACATTGTTAAATTGGCTGTTTTCCGATGTATTTTTTTCTCAATATCTATTGTTACATGTACATGTTTCAAATTTTTCATTCAATTAAAGTATACCTTTCTCATTATACTGAAATGAGCTTTTAGCTAATTTTAAAATGTTTCAGAATTTATAAAATATTTCATCAAAACATAGTGAAATTTGACCCATTTTCACACAAAAAATTTTGTAAAAATAAATGTTTGAGTTTTTTTTACGAAAAGTTCATTTCAGTTTATATTAGTGATCATTATATAAGTTTATCATAAAAAATTTACATACTTATGAACAGTAGTTTCTCAGAAAAGGTACATCGAACATCAAAATGTACATTTTGAGATAAATTGATTTTAATGTATACAGTGAGAGACTTCTAATCAGCTAGAAAAAAAAAACGTAAAAAGTCTCAATTTACAATAAAAGATAAACATTTTGGTTTATATTAGATCTTAAACTTTTAAGCAAAAACGAAGTACTTTGCTCATATTGTTCGCCATTCAAATGCGCATGGCCCAGTTTCAACGATTCTTTAAAAATAGGGTTTAAGGGATTATAATTACCCTAGTGGTTAAAATAAAGTATTTTTAGAAAGGTTAAAATATATACAATTTGAAAATGTAAAAGTCTCGAACTGTTAAAAAAAGATTTTAGCTTTCCAATACCAATTAAGAATGTATCATTTTTCATATATGTTGAATCCAACACATGTAGTACTGCTAGAATACGATTAATGATTACTTCATATATAAGAATTATTTGTATTTGAGCGTAATAATAATTTAAAGAAAAAAGCAAAACATTTTATTTTTATAAGAACATTCAGAAATTTTGAAAATTTTTCATAGACTATTCTTTTAATTATTACGTCATTATATGATTGTTCTACTTTGTAATTTTATTTTCATGCAAAAGTATAGGGGACTGATTTCAAGTATCAGAGATGTGGATAATTTTTGACGTTTTAAAGTTTAAAGTGTTCTGTCTACGTTACTTAAAATTGATAGCCGCATAAAAATACATTTTAAACAGTACTAAAATAAATTTATAAGTAATAATTTATATAATCAAGTATTCTTTCAATCATTGTTGCATTTTCTTTTTTAAAAAATGCATTCATATAATGCTACAATATGCTTATTTAAAGATATTAAAGATATGAAACTCTTGACAGTTATAAATTTATTTTGAAAAATATCTTAGAATATATATACGAAATGCCAATTAGTTCTTGGGAAAAGAAATACTTCTCATTTTTGTGTGACAAATTCACATGGAAACATTGTATACATGGGGGTTCTAAAAAGGTGTTCCCCCCATACTAACTTCAGTGCATGTAAGAGCATCAATTTACATGCCACCAATTATACTGACGGTTGCCAAAATGACAAGCAAAAAATCAGACATGGAGAATATCATGGGCATCTTTCCTTAGGCTTACCCTGCATCCAGAACTATCCTGACAGTCCGGGTATTTTATTTGTGCCTCGAATAATGTTATGGGTTACAAAGGTGTCAATTTGCTTTGAATTTAATATAGATCATGATAATTTATTTCTTAATTTTTAATTTATATGTTTAATATCAGATTTTTAAACATTTATATACAGCCCCATCTCTTCTCACCAATGTCCTTACAGATATCTACCTAATCATTGGGCAACACTGCATGGACAATATGTGTTCATATTGGTTTCAGTGAAAAGTAACTCATTTCAACACATTTTGATCTTTTTTATCTCTAATCATTTTTTTTTGTTTCATTGTTTAACAATGTAGAAAATAAATTTTGTTCTTAACCCTTTAGCGGGTAGTGGCTAATACGTCTAGCCACATATTAAAAAAAATTCTGCCAGCGGGTAATGGATATTTAGTCCATTAACATGAGTTAATTGAAGCTAAAACGCATGCAAATCAATGCAGATGGCAGGGCAATACCTTTTTTTTTTTTTTTGTATTTCATGTCCCCCTGATGGGTGAGTTAAAAACAGTGTTTCTCGGTGTAAACCTACAAATTGTATTTTGATTACTATAAAAAAAAATTAATTTTTTGAAAAATTCGACATGTCTTAAGTATACTTTTCTCTCATCTGAATGAATTAAGCCAATTTGCAATTAAAAAAAGTTTTATTTAGGATTTTGGAAAGCTTTTATATGTGGCTAGAGACGCTATCCACTGACCACACAGAACAGAAACCTAGAATAACCTAGAAATGTTAGCTTTTCTCCACTCTTAGAATCATGTGTAGCCAGGGTCGGAAATATAAACAAACTTAGCTTACAATATGTGGTACAAGATTCAAACTGTTCGAAAATATTTTATTACAGCTTTCTGCTTGGAAAAACGTTTGCATATTATAAAGTTCCACATAATAAATAGCTCATCAAATTTGTGAAATAACTAAGTTAAATTATCAAAAATATTACTTTATTCCTAACATTTTATACTAATATAAAATAAAATATAAAATGTGGATATATACAATTTCAATGCAGATTTTTTAGAGTGTTCTATATATATTCTTGGCATTAAGTATTCTATTTTTGTACAATTTTTTTCTATATTATTTAATTACGCTTATACTTTGTATTTAATTGTTATTGAAATAGTTATCAGCTCAAATGTTAATTTTTTATAAAACTTTTATTGTGATATCATTCATTATTTCTGTTCTGAAAAGTAAGTTAAATGTCCGAAGTGCGCAGTGGCTATAACGTCTAGCCACCCTCTAGGGAAAAAAACCCCTTGATCAGATTTTTTTTGACGAAATAATGTTTATGTGGGATATCTTATAAACAGTGCCCGTTAAAGGGTTAATCTGAATCTGTACTACTAGCATAAATATTTGGACTTCTGTAATGAATTTAGTAATGGACGTGCTTGTCGAATACTATACAGTGTAAAATATTCTGTTGCGGATTAAGTAAACAGTGATAGTAGAAACTGACAGTGGGGTTTCTATTAAGTCTTCTGCCATATTTAACGCAAGAGATTTTATTTTACTCAACGATGGGAATATAAAAACTATGTGTGATCTGGAGTGTACTGACAAAGAAGTTACTTCTTCATAATATTAGATTGAAAATATTCAAAATAAACTCATGGACAAAAAATTAGTGCACCAAGAAGGAGTCGTCAAAATAAAACTCTAAATTTTACATACGTAATGACTCCTTTCGTATAAGTAAATGATTAGAAAATTAAAGAAAAAGGATCATTTATTTCAGAGAAAGGGTGCAAAGAACACGGGGATTTAATATCCTGTTGAGCTTCCCAAATCTGGCGCGAAGATGCACAATGCGATACGATCGGGCATTGAAGCATTCTGAACATACCAAATGTGATGGGTGCTGTTATGATGTCTTGAGACATTTCATTCCCATATTTGCAGTAACCTTGCCTCTGGTTTGTTCAAACTCGTGTGATGCCAACTCACAGTCCCACATTATACTAGATATGCTCAATTGAAGACAAATCAGGGGATCGGGCAGGCTAAGGAAGGGTAGGGACAGAGCGGAGACCCTTGTGTGGCGTCTTGTGACACCTTTGCCATGTGAGGCCGAGAATTGTCTTGTTGAAAAATGGCTCCAGGGCCATTGCATGAGTGCAAACACATGTGGTTGCAGGATGTCAGGGACATACCGTTGGGCTGTCATGTGATGCTACAGATCAATACTAGGGATGACAGTGTATTGCTGGAAATGACACCCCATACCTTCACATCAGCTGTGGGAGCTGTGTGTCGCTGTAAAGCAAAGGCAAGATTGAGGCGTTCACAATGATGTCTCCACACAAGAACACGGTTGCTATCACTGCTGAGATTGAATCTAGATTCATCACTAAATATGACCTGGTTCCATTCCGCTGAAGCCCGGTTTCCCCGTGCGTGGCTCCGCTACAAACGGAGGCGTCGATGGGGGGCGTACAAAGACAGCAGACTTGTGAATGGTGCCTCTATCCCAAATGCGTCCTTTCAGCCATTTGCCTTGCGTAGGTTCTGAGAAGACACAAGGGCCCCTAGTGAAGGTGCTACCTGTGCCTGGATGGCGGCTGATGAAGCAGTTGGGCAATACACCATGCATTTCTTGACGATGTGGCTGTTTTCTCGACGGCTTGTTTGTCGAGTGCGTCCTGAGCCTGGTCTTTGTTTAAATTACATCTCTTTGATTCGCTGGTCCCAACATTTCCTCACAACACAATCAGAGCTGCCTAATTGACGAGCTACTCACCTAGCTGACCAACATGCTTCCATCATGTCGATGTTTCTCTCCTTCTCCAACTGCTCATATTTTCTTCGAAAAGGGCATAATGGCA
Organism: Trichonephila clavipes; assembly: GCA_019973935.1. Classification (NCBI taxonomy): domain Eukaryota; kingdom Metazoa; phylum Arthropoda; class Arachnida; order Araneae; family Nephilidae; genus Trichonephila; species Trichonephila clavipes. The sequence goes on along the minus strand of BMAU01004712.1, from coordinate 9,180 downwards.
TGTCTACCCTCAGCTCTCTTCCTTTGTAAGCTGTTCAGCACACATTTAAACAGGCTTTGGTTACCTGTTTTCATACTCCACGGAGAAACGATGTTAAACGCCTCTACCGGATATACGTAATGCGTAATCACGCTGTATTTCTAATCATTTGCATTATTCTCCGATATGCATCTTCATGCAGTGTTTTGTTACGATCCCGCAATTATTTCATGGTGCACTAAAATTTTCTCATAGAGTGCTTCCACTACTGCATCCATGAGTGTAGGTGCATGAAAGGCTTCGTGACGGATGTTTGTCAATCTAGTAGAGACTAAAACCAAGCACAGATCTGCATCAGTAGCTGAGTTATATAGTTATTTATTTTTTGAAATTAGGTTGCGTTTTTCTCGTAAAACAACCAAAGCCGGAAGCTATCGCATGGAGGGCACACTATTCACCCCAGGCTCACGAAATTTTTATTTCTGGGGAGAAGTTATTTATTTGTTAAGAATACCTTGTCATTTGTACTCATATACTTAAGCGATCTGCCAGGAACTAAAATGTATTTGAAACGTATCTTGCTTTGTTTTAGGAGTAGTAAACGTTTTCTTACAGTCTTTAGTTACTTGGGATGAAAGAGTTTTTCGCTTGCCCACTTTAGTTCCAAAATATTTTCTAAGAACATGCTGCATTTTCCCCCTGTGAACGATTAGTGGTTTTAATTGCTAAGTTCTTCGACTTATTATGATTTGTAAATATAAATTAACAGAATATAAAATTTAAATGAATGGAATATAAATAAATAAATGGGTATCTCTGTGATCTCTATTGAATGAAGTTAAAAATGATCAAGCAAGGGATGAAACTGATGAAATAATGGATATTAATGCTGGTAGTGAAAGTGAATTTGAGAAAAGTGATGAAGATGAAACTTTTGAGACGAAAGTAATTTTTCTTATGGACCTGAAGAACTCCATGTAGGAAAATATGAAGTCATGAGTGTAACACAAGACACACTTCACCCTGCCAAAAAGATACAAGCAGAAAAAGTTCAGTATCTATTAATCGATCATCAAGGGACAGTGAAACTACAATAGCGAACAAAATGAAAACACTTTCAAATATCATTCCTGTAATATTAGTGAAAGTTTTCTGTGATTTATGTCTTTCAGTAAAAATGAACACATTTGAAACATTTTATTTCAATTTGATTAATTTTTTTTTCTCAAAGTATCAAAGAAAAATTGAAAAATCCTTAAAAGAAGATAAATATACTTTGCCTTAAGGGGTCACAGGGTGTTAATCTTCTTTTTTTCGAATTTTCGAAAAAAATATGTTGTTCCTCATTTTCTTTTGAACATTTGATACCCACCACGTGATGGTACTACAAAAACTTCGAAGTTATTCGAAAAATTCCAAACAGCAATTTAGTAATAACAATGTTTAAATGGCTACATGCCACACCCACTTATTCTTGATTTCCGCATACGTTTTTATTTTCTGTTTTTAAAAAGCCTCATGAAATATTTAAACACTTAATGAGAAGAAGCTTGCAACTCAACACATGCTTTTTAAAGTGTTTTGATTCTGTTTTAGTAATCCTAGCACGTTGTTTGCTTATCAAGAAATTCAAAACAGCGTTGTTTAAAACCGTTTATCAAAACTGAAAACAAAATTCTCTCGATTGAAATGGAAAATACTCATCGTAGACCTTCAGGCAAACGTCCCAAGAAAGAAGATTTAGAGGAATCAATTCATGAAGGTATGTTCTCATACACATGTTGCAGAAAGGAAAGACACAAGTAAGTGTGCTTCCAGTAATAAAATCTCAGAAATTCAGACTTCATTAAAGTCAAATCTTGTTAAGGTAAGTGAAAACTTCAAAAGAATATCGTATTTTTGATTTTATTTCAACTTTTAGTAACATTAACACGTAAGCGATAAGCCTCTTTAACAAACTGGATCCTTTCTTTAATATAGGAGTTAAACAGTTATCTGATTTAAATTAATCTTAATCCATTCTTAGTGACCAATCGTTACTTTGAGATTTCCTTCTATTAATAATCAAATCTCTATAATTCAAATGTTATATCTTTAAGGCATCCTAATACTTTCGGAGCCATGATTTTAAAAAAGCGCTTAAGTAGATAATTTCCATGATATTTAGTATCACTTAGATTAGAATACATGTATAAAATTGTTTTAAGAACATTTTGACATTTTTTTTTATTTAAATGCAATATTTCGGCAAAAAACTTACTTAGAATAATCTTTTTTCAAAATGTCCTCCTTTTGGGAAAAATTCTTCTATTATAATAATATTTTGCTTGTATATAGCTCAGATCTCTGTACCGAGGTTCAACTATGATTTTTGAAAAATTCACATTATTTGAAGAGTTGCAACCAATTGAAATAATTATCGGCATTTTTTTCTTAAAATTTCTCCCCTCTGTAGTCTTAAAACATCTATAAACTTCTAAGTTATCCATCTAAGGATGACCACTTCTAAGTTATATATTTCAAAAATTCGAGTTGAACCTCTGTACAGAGGTCTGAGCTATAAACAGACAAAATATTATTATAGAAGCATTTTTCACAAAAGGAGAATATTTAGAAGATGGTTCATTCTATGTTCATTTTTTGTCAAAATTTTGTATTTAAGTAATTTTTTTTATTTCAACGCTATTCTTAAATCAATTTTATAATCATTCTGTATTCTAAGTGACACTAAATATTATCCATTTACTTAATTTTGGAAAATCACGGTTCCGAACGTAGTCGGATACCTTAATAACAATCATATCTGTCTTGAGTATATATATTTCATCTACTTCTCCTTCTAAAGATAGAAAACCTCACCTATTTATAGTAAGTTAAAGTATCCAAATACCCTAAAATCATGATTCTTTTTAAAAAATTGACATCTTTGCAAGATTTTATTTTATTAGCTTAATAAAAATACCAAGCTTTTTATTTTGCATTTATTAGAACAAAAACTACAAATGTTTTAATAAAAGAAGATGCCATAACTTTATACAAGATGTCAAACATTAAAATACGTCTAACTCGAAATGTGTTTTTTTCTCACGGGGACAAACTCAAACGGGGCAGAGATTGCTAAAAAAATACTGAAAATAATTTGCTGAAACTTTTGTGAAGGTTTGTATAAGAGTAGAAGTCTTTTGACCTTCAAATTTATCAATCACTGTTTTATTTCAAATTTTACAGTCCTTTATGTGAATATAATCACTGTTTTTAAGCAATTTCATATAGTCAGTACTCTAGGTTTTGTTAAAATTAAAATACCTCTTGTCCTAAAGGTCATTTCAAACATGAATAGCACATTAACGCATTAAAATTGAAAAAAATGAGAATTTGTCCAAAACATTTTTGTACAGAGATGACCTCGCTTATGTAATTTTTGTACATTTTCACCAGATTTTCCCCCTTTTAATAATATTTTTCTTATTGTTTTCAAATTTACGATTTTTTCCTTAAAATATGCTAAATAAATCTAAAAATCGCAAAAAACTCAAAATATATCCATTTGTTTCCAAAAAAAGTTGTCGCAAGTAGTCGGATACCTTAATTTACGTATCACGATTCGCTTCTTACGAAGTGCTGGTTGTGAATAACGCGAGATGACAGCTAAAAGTTTGCCTAAGTGTATTTGTTTGAAGGTCGCTAATAGATCCGTCACACGTGTTAATTACATAAAAGTAACTATTGTTTAAGCTCACACAGAAGTAAAGTACGACTTCCTCCCATTGTTGTAATGTAATGTTGGGGGAAAAGAAATCCATTACTTTTGCATGAAAATCAAGACTTTATTTAACATGCTTCCGATTGTCCGATTTAGGTCAAATATGCACCGTTTTGTTGTATAATTTATTGTCACTTTAAAGGTAGCTTCATAATGCATATCTTATAGAAGTCTTGGCCCTTATTGGCGAAAAAATCTAGTAATTGATTTGCAAAATCTTCTCTTAATCCCGATTTCTTTTTACTCAGAGAGTTTTGCAAAGCAATAAAAGGGTGTTAATCGCTATTGCCAGGTCCGAACTATATGTTGTATGCATCAAAACTTCCCAACCAAGCTCCCAGAGGTTCTGGTGAGTCACTACAGAAGTGTGTGGCCTGGCATTATATTGATGGAACAGAACGCTTCTTCTGTTGGCCATTTCTGATCAATCGCTAGCTTCAAATGGTCCAGTTGTTGACAGTAGATATCTGAATTCAATGTTTGGCCTTGCAGAAGAGCAACTACTAATCAATGATTCATTTCCAGTCCCACCAAATACACAGTAGAACCTTCCTGGTCGTTAGTCCTAGTTTTGCCACCGTTTAAGCTGCTTCAACGAACTTTGACCATGGTAGTTTTCGCACAATATTATAGTATGTGACTCATTTATCCTCCCCAATTACCATCCGTTTAAGAAATGGGTCGATTTCATTCCGTTTGGTCAAGGTTTCGCAGATGGAAATTCAATACATCATGTTTTTTTGGTTTTAATTGGCGTGACACCCAAACATGGAGCTTCTTTTTGAATCCAACTTTGTGGAATTGTTTTAAAACTGTTTTATGGTCGATCTTTACCTCTTGGGCGATGCTACGACTGCTAACATGCCGGTAAACTTGAAATACTTCTGTGATTTTTGACGATGGGCTTGCCTGTGTGAGATGCTTTTTTAACATCAAAAATACCTGAACGGAATCGACGAAACCAAAATTTCACGTAATTAGCTGTTGTAGTATCGTGATCATAAACAGAATTCGCAATTTCAGCCATCTGGCTTGCATGTTCGCCTTTATAACTGTTAAAAGAACTGAATTTTCTCTTTGTTGACTTCCATTTTTAACACCTTGTAACTCACAACTGAATGGACCAAACAAAAAAAAAAGCAAAATATTTTTTGGTGTTAACTGTCACCTAGACAACGACCATAAATTTGAAATTGTTTAATCGATACTTCACGAGATATCGACATTACAGCCATCTACCGAACAAATAATGGAATTTTTCCCTCAATCTAATATTTCTGTCTGGAGGAAACAATTCAAGTTAAGCATTTAACAAATTTTATGTTAAAATATTTAGCGAAACTGCATAAATTTTGACTCAATATCATTTGTAGCTTGTAAAGAAACACAAAATTTAAGAAATTCTATTTATTATACTACTGGTGGTGTTAAGAAGAAGGAAAATGTAAAGTGTGTCAGAAAAGCTCAAAATAATTTAGATAGATCTATATTTAAGGAACTGGTTGTTGTCTATATATATATATCGTAAACTATTAAATATAAACATAATGTGGTTCTCTTCCTCTAGACATAGAAATTATGAATATTTTAATATTTTCAGATGCATACACTAAGATTGACTTAACTTCTAATTATGTGAATCTGTGGAAGCAAATTAAAATTGTTTGCTCATTATAACACAATGTTTCTTGGATTAATAATTAAAGTAGAAGGAATTTGTCTACTTCTAGAGATATAATAATATACTTTTTGTTTTATAGAATAGGATTAAAATTGTATTTTGATTTTTTTAAAAAAAAATCTAGAAAGTGAAATATTTTTTGAACTTTTTGTGTATGGGATTCTACAGTTTATACGTATTCTAAATCAATTTGTCAAATTCAGGAAAGAAAAAAAAATTGTTTTCATCTTATATTTTTAAAAGATGTCTTTTTATAATAAATAACGATATTCCCGGAATAAAATTTATTTTTACTTGTAGACCATTTTTTAAGTTCTAGTGACCAATGCTGATAATTAGACAGAACCAGTTTTGATAAAGTTAGTAAATTTTCATCGATAAAAATACGAACTGAAAGCGTCTGGTTTGGTCTAACTTATAAGAGAATGCACAAGTTTTCAATTAAATTATAAAATATACCGTAATTATTCATAACCAACTCGCTGAACATACGCTGTTGTACTAGGTTATACAAAAAAACCCGGGTATGTTATGATTTAAGCTCGGAAGAAAACTGAAATTTCATATTGCAATATTTCTAAAAGAGTTGAATTTGTGTTGTTTTTGCCTGGACATGTGTTGTAGTTATAATCATTTCTTTTCAATTATGTGGAAAATCTTATTCGTAGATGAAATACATTAAGTTTCAACTGTCAAAGTCTGCTAAACGTTAACTATTCAGAACTTCCTTGTTGTTAATTATAATATGTAATTAGAACAAGCAATGATGATTCCATCGCTTCTGTAACTGGTCTTTCAAGGTTGTTGAATTGGATGTATTTTGCGCACTGGCCACTTTAGATCACCAAAGACCAGGATCACTCTTCAATGTGTACTCATCTGTAAAGAACACGGAAGACTACAGATATCTAGTCAAGGAAACATGTGTCCTTGACCGTCATAAAGGCATATATACCTTGTAAGTTCAAAATGCACACGTAAAGTGGTCTAAACGTATACCGACCTGTATTATGAAGATGCCTTTGCACAGTAGTAGCGTAGGTTATCGTTCCTCTTGCGACAGAAATTTCTTCAACTAGATGAAGTACAACAATTATTCCGCTCCTTTCGAATGCAAGTGCTGTAAATTGGTTCTGTACACATGTTGCAACTCGTGATGAATCTAGAATATACCATCTACAGGTAGACTCATACTCTTTTATCCAAACTAATCTTAACAGTTGGACCATCGCTGCATCAGATTGTGTCAGCTAATTTTTCTTCAATCCACCATCCAATATTTTAACGAATCAGATAAACAACTTTTACTTAAACACTGCAAGCCTCATCCGAAAATTTCAAACAGAGTTACCTACAACTATTGAAAAATAGCAAGCATGCACAGAACTTACGGGTGAAGTTTCGAAAGCTTGATTTTTGTTCACTTTCTTTGATTTCGATATGAAGGTCCATTTCTGTAAAATAAAAATACGACCATTATTTTTCAGCATAAGTTATCTTTATGTCCTTTGCTTTCATTCATACAAACTATGATTTCATGGTATTTTTCGAACTTATTCGATATTGGTAGTCTGGATATTGGTAGTCTGGGTTGTCTGGGTAGTCTGGGTATTTCAGTTGATTATTTTATATTTTGAAGCCCAGTGGCTGAGTGGTATTGTATTGTGCTTCTATGCCGCAGGTATGGGGTTCAAATATCGGGCTGTGCAAGGTCGACTAAGTCTTTCATCGTTTAAAAGGGTCGATAAATAAGTACCAAAGCTTCCTTGGGAACTGAATATAGCGGAATTCGTGCCTGACCGAACACTTAATCGAAACATCTGCACATGCACCCCCAGCGCCTTGAGGTCATGTATACTGAGGTAGGCAAACTGGGTCTTGACCCTCATGGGTTGTTGCAACACTGAGTTCAGTTCAGTTAATATTTTGCTTTTAACTGTTAAATAACAGGATTTAAAAATTCATTGAAAGTAAATTGCATTTAAATCAATCCTTAATAAAAAGTCGTAAATCTTTATTTTTGTCAATTGATTCTCCTAGACCAGTGCTTCTAAAACTTGCATTATTTGCAACTTAATTTACAATCATAATTTTTATCGCACCCCTGTACAATAACAATATATGAAATTCAATAGTAATATACTTTGACCCTAAAACTACAATACGAGCTTAAATATCCACCGTTCAAATTATCAAGTTAAGTATTAAATTTTGTATATGTTACATTTAAGTAATTGATATTTTAAATAATTTACTTCTAAATAGGAATTTTAAAAAAATATTTTCAACTTTTTGATATGCTCTTGCCCCCCACGTAGGATAATCACGCCCCACAGTTTGAGAATCACTGTCTTAGATTTTTGAAGTAAGCTCAACTAAGTTTTTGCTCTTCGAATAAATATTCAAGGAAATATCCCATAGAGACAGTTAAAAGCTATCCTTACGGCAAATAATTTATGAGACTCAAAATGTTTGTTGAATATTTATGTAGTAGAATCAGGAATTGTATTATATGTTGAGTATTTTTAATATATATATCCATCCTAAAGAATATTTATTACATCTTAAAAAGTTATTTGTATTTTAATGCAAAAAGGCTAAATGATTTTTAATTAATGAAGTACCTTGCATCACTCTTCAAAAGTTTTCACATATCTACATTGACAACCAAGATGCTCAAAACGAATGTCCAAAATATTAATGGTTTTCCTTTTTTATGCTTTACTATCAAAACATTGCTTACTGCATTTTAATTAAAAAAATAGTTTTTCTTATAAATGTATTACAAATAAGCGTATTTTTATTCTTTTTATCAACTCCGATGTTTTACCTTTATTTTTTCTGAAATAGTCACAGTAAAATAAATAATAAAACAGTAATGAGAAAAAGAAACTTAGATATCTTCAAGCCTTGAAATCCAGGAATAATTTCAGATTACCTTCAGGTATTTGTACTTTTTTTATCAATTACATACGTTCGACTTTGCGATCTTCTCCACAAGCATAAATATTTATATTTTTGTTATTCAAGCCCTAACTACGACGAGTGGAACCAGAAAAAGTCGTCGACTAAGTCGGTAAAGAAAAATCTGTGAAACTTTCTGAAATGAAACTACAACTTGAAAAAAAAATAATTCTGGCATCAATCCAAACTTGCTGAGCTATTGATTCCTCTTAACCTGACTTCTGTTGCGGACATAGTTTCTGATGTTTGTGGCAAACGTTATTTATCTGCTGAGGATTGGTTGTTTTGTCTGATAAGAGTATTTCTTCTAGTGATTTCTAAGTATTTAAAATGATAGGTTAGCTTGATGAATTTTTCTTTGTTCACTCCGAAATGGTATAATTTGATTTCTAGATTAGTGTAAATAATCCTAAAAGAATATATAATTAATTATTAATAATATTTTTACTAAAACAATTGATATAAGCAATTAATTCATAAGATGGACAATTCAGGATATTTGAATTATATACCCCTTTCTTTCTTTAATTTTGCATTTGTACTAAATGAAACAATTGAAAGAATTAAACTTTTTAAAAAGCCCTTGAAAGCAATAAAAAAGTATTTTTTTTGAAGTTTTTAAACATTTTAATGCGTTTTCATGTACTTGAATTTTTAAAGGATTTTTCTAAGCAGAAGGCTATGTTAAAATCATAACATAATTAAAAGATACAATTAAATGATTCAGTTGCCTTATATATATATTTTCCATATATATATCCTCTCTTTCTCTCTCTCTCTCTCTCTCTATATA
>BMAU01004711.1:0-51742 GCA_019973935.1 Trichonephila clavipes | reverse complement strand
CCTGTTGGTGAATAAGATGTCTAGTGGTCTCGGGAGCAATATTCAGCCATTCTCCTTGCAATACCGATTTCAATTGTTCCTTGCTTGTAATTTGATGTTTTTGCACAGATCTCTCAAGATGGGACCACAGATTCTCGATAACATTTAAGTCGAGAGACTGTGGAGGTGTATTAAGTTCATTCCGACAATGATAAAGCAGCTATTCTTTTACAACCAAACGCAGTGCACTTGGGGTCATTTTCTTGTTGGAATATGAAATTCGACCCCAGTGTGTGTTCCAATTTATCAGCACTTTCTTTCAAATTATTTTGCAGTACATTAAGATAAGCCATCTTGTGCATGATTCCATCAATGAATACTAGCTTTCCCACCCCCGACGCAGCCATATACCCCCAAACCATCACCGACCCACCTTCGTGCTTCACAGTAGGAATTGTGTGTTTTGGGTGGTGTGAGGTATTTGGCTTACACCACACCATACGACGACCGTCACTGCCGAAAATGTTGAACTTACTCTCATCGCTGAAAATGACTTCGTTCCAAAACTGCTGAGGCTTTAAAATGTGTTCTTTAGCAAATTTTTAAAAAAAAATCGCTTGACTCTATTCCTCTTACCAATTAATGGCTTTTTTTCGAGCTACTCTACCATTATAGCCATCTTTTCTTAGAACCCTTCGTACCGTTTCTGCAGAAACATATTGACCTAAGTTATTAAAGGTACTGGCTGCAATTTTAAGAGCACTAATTTTAGGATCAATCTTTACTTGATGTACAACTCTTCACTCGGTTATACAGTTCATAATTTTCTTTCTCCCTCTTCCTTCGTTATTTGCCAGCATACCAGTCTTTCTAAATTTTTGCAGGATTTTTTGGATGCAGTTAACACTTCGTCCAACTACTTTAGCAATATTCTGCAGGGATTTACCTTCATTTGACAGTTTAATAACAAGTTTTCTCTCTTCGATCGTCGTTTCCTTCCAATTCTCCATTTTAATCAAGACATCAAATAACAAACACAAATTTGTTGTCAGATAGCCTTTGAAAGTCTTTCTTTATCATAGATCTATTATCAAATTTCTATTTAAAAAATTACTGGTAGTTTTGCGTAGTGATTAAAGAAGTGTACCCTCAATTTTGTGACATTAAAATAGTGTAGTTTTTCTTTCGAACATTCATATTTTTGTTTCAATCAATTTCCATAGCTTACATTTAATGTTATTTGGAAGAGTAATGTATGCATTTTGAATGTACAAAAGTGCGTTAACATAGTGTATTAATTTCTACACCTGGTGATCCGATGGTGAATTCGGAATTAAGTGTACTCTCAATTTTGGGAGTCACTGTATATATATATATATATATATATATATATATATATATATAAAGAATCACTAGCTTACAGAAGCACTTTTTTTATTATTTTTTCTCCAGCTGCGAAAAGTTTCTTATGTTTTGCTAACACATGACTAACACGAAGAGATGCAACAGTTCGAGCTTTATTTAAAGTATTGGGTTTAACAAAAGATGACTTTAGTCCGTTTAATCACGATTGAAATTATTTTAATTTTTGTTTACACAAATCGCTTTTTAAAGAAAATGTGTATCAAAACTCTCATGCATAGTTTTGAAATGTCTTTCAACTTGTCCTATTTTTGGAATTGCCACACTTTCATGACTTATTATTATAGGTAGCACACATATTTTGCATTCACCATCGTAAATAAAAACTGTTCTTCCCACTCTGTATTAAAATTATAGGTTTTTTTTTTCAATACTTGTTTCTGATATTGTATGTGTTTTTTTATATATGACAGACTACTATTTTTACTAAAAACAGTTTCAGCCTAACAGTTCGAACAGTTAGTTTAAAATTACAGAAAAAAAACACGATGTAGAATATGAACAAATTCGTAAACATCCCGCGATAAGGCTATCCGATGGTTGCCAAAACTACAAAACAAAATGTGAGTTGTTGAAAGAGTAATATAAAAAAATGATTTATTCGAAAAATAATCCCAGTTACGTATCAAAGAACAAAAAATAGATAAATATGACTACCAATAAACATAAACATAGCAGAGTTATCTAATAATTTGAAAATATCTATGCGTAAAGTTTAAATTTCGCATTCAGAGCGAATCGTGACATTATATGACGTCATAACACTAAAAAATCACTCAAAACTTAAATTGAAAAAAAAAAAAAAAAAAATTAGAGTGAATTTCGAAAGAAAAAGTACATAAGAACCTGGCCGAAATCGTCAAATGCAGCGTTGTGTCAATATGTAAGATAATTTCATGCAGAACTTTTTGAGTTATGCGAGAATACACAATCCAACACAAAATTTTTATGTATATTCTAGCCGTTACCCACCCGCTTCACTGGGTATTTAACAATGTTGAATAAATATATACTGTTGTTTACATATATATGAATTATTGGTATCTCTCTCTCTCTCTCTCTCTCTAGCATTAAGAATTCTATTGTATTGAAAAATATATTTATAGCTGTAACTCTCGCCTCTTGATATAAAAAGGACATAACTTAAAATATCTAATTTCCATTTATATCTAAAATAAAAGTAGAAAGATTTTTTGTGCTCATTTAAACTAATAATCAAGTGGATTTCCACCAAAGCAACTTTCAGGGGATTTCTACTCCATAAAATAAACATGCGTGCTAAATTTCAAGTCTAAATCTAAAAGAGCACAAAAACGGAATTTTTATCACCAATACCTCGTTGAGAGCATTCTTAGCGGATTCCAATTCAACAAAAGAAGCATGCAAACCAAATTTTATTATAATAGTCTTAGCAGTTCTAAAACGGGAATTGTGTCTATCAATACGCCCCAATAACTCTCCCCGCTCCCCCTGGAGTTGACTTCCGTAAAATTCATTCTTAGTGGAACTTAATTCAACTAAATAAACGTGCTCAACAAATTTCGAGTAAATGGGTTAAATTCAAAAACAGGAATTTTTCTATAACATGCCTTAATCCCCCGCAACCCCACTACTTTGGGGGTCAAACTCTTTGTAAAAGGAACTCTATTCCAGGAACGGAAAATATGTTCTAAATTTCAAGCAGGTGGGTCTAGTAGTTGAAAATCGGAAATATTTATCTATTACGCCCCATTATTCCCCTCAGTGACACGTGAGATCAATTTTCCCCAAACCTATTTTGTAGCGGATCTCTACACCATGAAAGGAATCCGCTTACCAAATTTTAAGACTATACGTCAAACAGTTTAAAAATGGATATAATTATCTATAACGCCCCTTAAGCTCCCGCAAAGCCACTTAGGAAGCGATTTTCACAAAACCCATTTTGTAGTGGGTCTCTACCCAATGAATGGAATCTGCTTACTCAATTTCAAGATTTTACGTCTAATAGTTTAAAAAAGGAGGTATTTGCCTATAACGCCCCTGAATTCTCCACAACGCCATTTGGTGGTCGAATTTCACAAAACAAATTTTGCAGCGGATCTCTACTCGATGAAAGGAATCCACTTATCAAATTTCAAGACTGTACGTCTAATAGTTTAGAATGGAAATAATTATCTATAACGCCCCTTAAGCTCTCGCAACGCCACTTTGGAAGCTATTTTCACAAAATCCATCATATAGCGGTTCTCTAATCAATGAATGGAATTTTCTTACTCAATTTCAAGATTTTATGTCTAATAGTTTAAAAAAGAAGTTAACTGCCTATAACGCCCCTCAATTCTCCACAACGCCACTAGCGGGTGGAATTTCTCAAAACCCATTTTGTAGCGGATCTTTACTGAATGAATGGAATCTGCTTGCTCAATTTTAAGTTTTACGTCTAATGGCTTGAAGAAGAAGTTAATTGCCTATAACTCCCCTTAATTCTCCTCAATGCCCCTTGGAAATCAATTTTCGTAAAAATCATTTTGTAGGGAATCTCTACTTTATGAAAGGAATCTGTGTATTAAGTTTCAAGACTGTACATCTAATAGTTTAATAATGGAAATAACTATCTAGGATGCCCCTTAAGCCCCCGTAACGCCCCTTGGGTTTCGATCTTTGTAAAGTCCGCTCTTAGCTGATGTCTAATCTATGAAGGGAACATGCCTACCAAATTTCAAATCTGTAGCTTTAATAGTTCCGGAGATATCGTGATTAGTCTGTCAGTCCGTGAGTGAGTGATTCGCTTTTCTCTTTTATACCTACACACACACACATATATATATATATATATATATATATATATTATATAAAATGATTATTTCTATTATTCCAATACTAAATTATTTATTTGTTAATTAAAAAGTCATCGTCTATTATTTTGGATAAAAATACATTTTAGGGACATTTTCATGCTAACTATATGTAACGATTAATTCATGAAAATCTGAAATTTATTTTATTATTTTAGATTCTTAGAAACTAGCTTTTTTGAAATAAATGATGAAAGTTTTTTGTTTTACTCTTAACATCAGAATCGTTTTCTTTTTATTGCTTCACATTAATAATTTTAAAATAACGCAACATTGTTTTTTATAAGTCATACATCAAAATTTGAAGCTATATCTTATCTGTGAGGGGGAAGGGAAGAGGGAACAATAATTTTACACTAAAAAAACTTCGTGTTATGCCGGGCAAGAGAGAGGGAAAAGAAACCTGTATTAAATAGAAAATAAGTGGAACAAATTTTGAAAAAGGGAAATTTAATGAAATAATTTTAGAAATCACTCGCTTTGCGCGCGTACAAACACACACACATAATTTCTGGCGACATGAAGGAAAGAGAAAGCCCGTGAAACGCCGGGCCAAGCAGCTAGTTTATTCATATGTTAGTTGAATTAAGCCTATGCGATTGTTCTAAATGGTTTATTATTGAAGTGCATTTCCTACCCTTAATTGTGTTTGATTATGCCAAAAAAATTGTGTTAAAGTTATACTATGACTAATCTTTGGTTGAAACCCCAAACAGTAACAAGACCTGGGTTGTTACAGATGGACAACGGGGATATTTAGTTACCGCGTGTAACTTACGATAGTCCATTGCAAAGCAATGGACTTCTGGCGACAATGGCGGTAAATGCATATTTTTGAGGCACAAACACTACCGGTGATGGATATAGGGCAGTGTTTCTCAAACTTAAAATGTTTTCCACCCAATATTCAATCAAAATTTTTATCGCCTCCCCCACACAATAACAATGTATTGAATTCAATAATACTATACATTGACACTAAACCTACGTATCGATTTTATTCTCCTAAGTACCACCGGTGTAAATAAACGTCTAGCTCCACCAGTGCGTTAATTGCCCTGGACGTATATTTACGTCTTTTCGAAGAACCATCTTTTCTGTGAACTGCGATCTATAAAAGTATTCCAAAGGCTCTCGAATACAATAAAATGATTTGACAGTGTTTGAGAATGATTTACTTATTTCAGAGGATTTGCTTATCTATTCCTTTTCTACCTCCCTCTTCCTCAATACACTACATTCGCTCTACTACGTGTTTAAAGGTTTGCATTCGGAAGCGAATAGCGTAATTTTTAATCAGAATCTAAGGAAATAATAATAAACCGTACAAATTCTCAAGATAAATATTAATTTTTATATGTAATTTTTTATATGACAAGCCCATGGGGTTGCTGGTAATTATTCAACTTGTTTTTAAGTCAGAATTGTTAAATTACTTATGAAATACATTGTGCAGTACTGATACATTTATAGCGTTTACTTTAAGTAAATTAATAGTTTTTAAATAATGTTATGTTTTCGACAAGCTCGTGCCCCCCTTGTAGGGTTATCACGCCTCCCTGAGGGTCGTGCTCCACAAATTTAGAAACACTGATATAGGGAATGAATAGGGATAATCATTCCTCCTTCCAGCATTTTTTTGACATGAGAGTTGATCGTTTCCTGCTTTACCGTATCATATTTTTAATTCTTTGATGCCACTGGAGGAATATCACTCGTATCAATCACGTGATATCAAACATGGAAGAGCATTGGCTTATTAGAAAATAGCCGTCTGAACGACTAAGCATTGCATGTATTTTCTGCCCCTTACTTCCATCCAACTTTGTAATGAAAGAATCAACCTCTACCTGCTCATCGACCCTTCATACCATCTTAATTTCCGAATCCAGAACAAGAAACGCTTTTGATCATACTCTAAAGAGATTTTCGTGACCTTCATGAAATACAACACTGATGCTGCACACCTTCAATGATATGAAAATATCACTTCTTTGTAAGATCTCGAATCCTAACGTAACTCAACTACCCCAAATTTAAGCACTTTGCGCCTTAAGCTGTTATTATCGCTGTATCTGAAGTTAAATTTGGTTGAAAAAAAATATGACTTATTTACTTCAGCGGAAGCAAATGATTTCTCAGCACCGGTATCCCATAAAGCTTTTATAAAAGTGCCATGCCACTGAGTCAGGATGTAAGGTATGTCAACCTTACAAAACCTTACAGCCCAGATAAGTCGCAAGATTTATATGATCCTGTAGTCGAATGCCTCCTTCCCATCGACCACTTACCTGTTTAAATTTCTGCAAGCTCCTATATCATTTCTAACCAACTGATTATCGAATCTCCGATTGGTAAATCACTTCTGACTAACTGATTCTCAAATCCCCTGTTCGCACATAATCACTTTATACCTGTTACTATTCAAAATATTTTTACTACCATATTATCCGATTGCCAATTTCCATCAACTGTTGTTCCACGTAAATGGTCATCTTTGCGCCTTTCAGGCGATATCCTACTCGAATCCCTTTCTTGCCGTATCTCGATCCTACTCTAACAATAGGTGCAAATCCATATATATATATATGTGCCGTTCTTCATACTTTGCCAACAGTTGCAAATAGTGAGTTTTAGTTGTTGGTTTTCGAGCCCCAACATAGTCAATCCCCTGTGGGAACAATCTCATCACTGAATGATTTATCAACCCTTCTTCCGTCAATCCCAAATTTAGTTGATTCTGAAGTTTAAGTAATCAGAACGAAGTACGAAGTTTTCAGTACGGTCTGACGGTGACTGACCAATATCTTGCTTAGATTTATAAAACTCAGCCTCTAACTCCGATCTATTTCTGACCATAGGAAAGCTGTTGGTCAATGTCACATTTAGAAGTGTAAAATCCGTCGCTACTCCTTGTTCATATGCACTCTATAACAAAAAAGAAAAGAAAAAAAAGACGCACTAAGGAGTTGCCCAATTGTATAATAAAATTTTTCATCCAAAAGCTTTTGTACCGAACATGCAAATGATTAAAATTTGGTGTCTAATGAATAAATAGTGGGAGCTACAGTGCATTGGAACTGCGCATTCAGCAGGTTTCTATAAGAAGTGGTTCTCAATCTGATAGTAAAAATTTATGTTACATTGTGATTTAGGATACCTTTCAAGGTATGAAAAAACGAATCACCGCAGGATTAGAGATCATTACGAGCAACTGTAAAAGTTTAAAACAGCTCATGTCATTGGATTGAAAGAGGAAGGTTAGGCGAATCGGAGAATCACTCGTCATAAGGGTTGAAGCGATTCGGACATTAGAAGATGCTGCAAGAATGGGTGGACACAATGGCAGATTTCAGAGTCATGATAGTAGTGATGGACCGAGGCCAACAGTTACGCTCGTACCGACCACTACACTGCCTGCCATTCATGCTTCACATTGTCGAACCAGATTACTGTGGTGATCTGCTCGATCAGGTTGGAATCATGCTGACTGGAAATGTACAGTGATTAGCAACGAATCCAGCTTCTTACTGTGTCCTGACGATAATCGAAGACGTACCTGGAGACGCATAGGGAAGCGTGCCGATCCTGCTTTCACTATTGCATGCACACAGGCCCTCAACGAGGAGTTATGGTCTGGGTTGCTATTCCTTTGGACAGCCGGACACCTTTGGTCGTCATTAGAGACACACAGCACAATGGCACGTCGACGATATTCTGA
Organism: Trichonephila clavipes; assembly: GCA_019973935.1. Classification (NCBI taxonomy): domain Eukaryota; kingdom Metazoa; phylum Arthropoda; class Arachnida; order Araneae; family Nephilidae; genus Trichonephila; species Trichonephila clavipes. Next base: position 43,783 of record BMAU01004711.1, on the reverse strand, counting down.
GAACTGTTTTGGTACCCTTCATTTTGACTTTATTTTTCAGCAAGATAATTCCAGACCACATACTTACCGTGTTGCTATGAATTATCTTAGAGCTTGACAAACACTTCCTTGGGCAGTCAGATCACGAGACCTCTCTCCAATCAAACATGTCTGGGATATGATGGGAAGGTGACTGCATCTACTAGGGAATGTTGATTACCTGACCTGATAATTGGAGTAAATTGGGCACGAAATACCGCAGGAGACTATCAAGATGCTTTATTACTCTATGTCAGCTCTATGGTAGCTTGCATCCAGGCTAGAAGGCTCAACATCTTTTTCAGCTCATTACTTTTTAACTATGCAATTCTGAAATAAATCATTCTATTTTTCGGAAATACTAATCATTTTCTAGTCTGTACATAAATTTTCTACCCACCAATTTTTGTCTGTATCGATCAACCCGTTCTTTGTGCGTCGTTTTTTTTTGTTATCGAGTGTATACATAACCTCAAACCAATATTGTGCCCTTCAGGTAGGCTCTAGCCCAGGGGTGGCGAACCTTTTTGGCTCAACGTGCCATTTTTTCTAAAAAAACGTTTAATGAGTTATAGGCGTGCCATCAAATAATTTTGACTTGTGATTATTGAAGAACTAATAAAACTAAATACTAACGAATCAAAATTCTTTATTTAATACGAAAAAATACATTTTGTACTGTATAGTAGTAAATGTTTTAGTTATACTTGTAATTTAAATTAAAATAACATTAGTGGGATTTCTGCTGTTGTAGATAAGATGACAAATAATTTATATCAGGATTATAAGATGTTACTTTTTTTAGTAGAATGCATGCTGAATTAGAGTCGTCTGTTAAACGGTTTCTAAGCAAGTCTTTGATGTTATTTATCTCTGAAAATAATGACTCGCAGCATAGGTAGATGCAAATATGGTTAAAATAACATACGCCAACTTCTTCAAACAGTTAAATGCGTCTGGAATCGAATTCCATGTTTCCAAAATTTCGTTACTGGTATTTTTACTTATATTGCTTATCAATCTTTCAGCTGCAATCAATTCCAACTTTTTCCTTGTTTCAATAAACTTTTTAATCCGTATTGAACTAGACTGGAAATAAATCATTTGCATTTCAAGTTCCTCAATTTCCAATCAATCGAATTGAGACAAGTTCAGTTTATCAAACGAAATCACATCAGGGTACATAATAAATTTGAACGTTTCCGATATATCCTTGAACTGAGAAAATTTCGCTGAAAATTGTTTGATTAAATAATCCATTATGGAAATAAAGTCATCAATAACTTTTTTTTCATTTCGTTTCTCTTGGGCATCTAAATCTTTGATATTTTTTCAAGTTTGGGAAAGACTTGTAGTTTTTTTGTAATAATATCGTTTTTGAAAACATATAGTTTAGCTTCAAAAGCGCGAATGAGATCCATCATGACGATAACTGTTTTATTTGGGCCTTGAATCTTTATGTTCAATTCATTGAAATGTTGGCATATGTCTGTAAAAAACATCAATTTTAAAAGCCACATAATATCCATCAACTGTGGATATTGTTCAATTTTGCTCTCATTTTGTAGAAACAGTCTGATTTCTTCCAAGCAATCAACAAATATTTGAAGTACGTTCCCGCGGCTCAACCAGCGAACATTGTTATACATTATACACCGAACTGACTTCATCCAACAAAGCATCAAACTTTCGTTTATTTAAAGCCTGCGACGATATGAGGTTGACTATTTTTGTGACTAAAGTTATTACATTATCAAGAGATGTTAAACCACTCTTTGCACATAAGGCTTGTTGGTGAATAATGCAGTGGCATTCCAGAATCGAATGTCCTACGTCTGTTTTAAATAAAGAAATGAAACCATTTTTTTTTTGCCTACCATATTTGGAGCACCATCAGTGGTTACTGAAACAATTTTTTTCAAATCATATTCTTTCTCAACAAGCGAATTTCTTACTGCCGTACAAATATCTGTGCCCTTTGTAGTAGTTAACAACGATGTTATCGCAATTAATTCTTCCTTAATGATGTTTCCTACACAATATCGAGCAAAGACAGCTAAACGTGTCGATTTAGTAATGTCAATACTTTCGTCAAGACATAGCGATGTAAAAGGAGTGGAGTTAATGTCATTTTTTTGTTGATCTGTAACATTTTCTGCCAATTTCAAGATTCTATCTTTCATTGTGTTTCTAGATAGAGGGACATCTTTGATGCGCTGAATTATCTTATCTTTATTTTTAAAATCATCAAAAAGTGAGGGCGCACATGCCAACTAAGCTTCCTTCAAAAACTCCCTCTTGAAAATGTTTACCATGCCGAGCAATGGCATTTTCAGCCGAGTAACTTGTCGCACTTGTGGGACAATTTTTGCTTACATATTTAAACATAGACGTCGACTGTTTATTTCTGTCTTTTATTGCACTTGCAATTAATTCTTTTTGCTCTGGTTCGCTTTTTTCACAAAAGGATTTGTGATTTGTTTCAAAATGCCGTTTTACAGACGATGTTCTGCATACCACTGTTCCAGAACATAAAACACAAACCGCTTTGTCGCCTTTATTGATCATGCCATATTTCTCAGCCCACCAATTTTGAAATTCTCTGCTACACTTACTATCTTGCACTTTTTTTTTTGAACTAGCCATGTTAAATAGCAGTTAAAAATCGTAAATTTAACACAAAACTTTAAATGTAGAGTTGTGTTGATGAAATTGATTATTCTATGTGATCTCTCGCTTGATTCCTACCCCTCTCCCCTTCCCGCCAAAAAAACCCTTTTTACTGAATGCGCATGACTGTGGGCTCATGGGCAGATTTATTTGTTTTTAGGAAATTGAGTGCTTGTACGATATTTCGGTAGTGTCTGCTCTTTCGCTTTTGTCTCAGGTCATTAAATTTTTTTAAAAATAAAGCAGTGAGAGTTATTTTACCCATTAGACTTACAAGAGGAGAATTAGATCACATTAATAAATTAGATGTATACAAGCTGAACTGTTAATGTAAACGTTAGCAAATGTTTTTTAAACAACTTGAATATATTTAGAAATAGTTACATACACACACTATGCGTAGATAAACTTTGCCTCATTAGCAATTTACAATATACGAAGTATTTACGCAAGACATAACAAACGAGTCTGCTCCCCGACTTGTCGGCGTCGCGACGGATCACTCGCGTTTGTTCGCGTGCCATCATTGGCAAGCGTGCCATTGGTTCGCCATCCCTGCTCAGGCCGAATCTACATATTTTCCATAATAAATAATATTATTAGTGATACTATCCAAATATTCATTTACATTTTCCTGTCTGGAGAAGAAGTTCAGGCAGGATCCTTCATTCTGTGCAACATCTAGCCCAGGGTAAGAGCCCGTTTTGGCACATTTGTCGCGGTCCCTCGACGGCGGGTTTAAATCTGTTTGGGTGATAATCAGATATTTCACAATTTAAGTTATCCGACTACGTTCGGAACCATAATTTTGCAAAAGCGTATAAATGGATAAAATTTATGATATTTAGTCTCACTTAGATTAAAAATGTACATAAAATTGTTTTAAGAATAATATTACAATAAAAATTGTTTAAGTACAATACTTTGACAAAAAATGAACATAGAATGACCAATTTTCAAAATATTGTCCTTTTGTGAAAAATGCTTCTATTATAATAATATTGTGCCTATATATAGCTCAAACCTCTGCACAGAGGCTCAACTAGAATTTTTGAAATACATATAATAGAAGTGGGTTTATCCATGTTTTACGACAACAGAGGGGAGAAATGTTAAGCAAAAAACGCCGATAATTACTTCAATTAGTTGTAACTCTGAAAATAGTGAGAATTTTTCAAAACTCATTGTTGAGCCTCTGTAAAAAGGTTTGGTCTATATACAGGCAAAATATTATCATAATAGAAGCAATTTTCACAAAGGGAGAACATTTTGAAAAAAGGTTATTCTAAGTTAATTTTTTGCCGATATTTTGTATTTAAATAGTTTTTTTTTTCAAAATGTCCTTAAAACAGGTTTAAACATGTATTCTAATCTAAATGACACTAAATATCATGAAAAATATCCATTTATGCGCTTTTTTAAAATCACGGCTCCGAACGTAGTCAGATACCTTAAACAATTTTATTTTCTTTTTTCCCATTTATCAGACTCTACGAGCTTAACTGAGAATGCAATCTAATAACTAAAGCCAAGGAGCTATCAAACTTATTAATCTAACGGTAGTATATATAAGAATACTTATCTACTTTCTTGATCACTCTTATTTTAACAATTATTTAATATTTTCTATTTGAATAAATAATACTGTGTTCGAACACTGGTTGCCAACACTGTGCTTTCGTCTTATACTCAATTTTCAACCATCATCCCTCCAACTCCACGACTATCACTTAAATAAAAGCACGAATGTACACCTGACTAAATCATCTCTACGGAAAGTAGTTTTCAACTAAAATTACGTTTAAGAAATATATTTTGTCCAATATTATTATTTGAAGCACGAATAGAATACCCGTTACACCTGTATAGTTTTCTAACTGCCATCATCAAACAAAAGTACTTAAAGTGTGAGTTAAATATTAAATAATTAAATATTTAATTACCTCACCATTTATAAAAATAATCGTATGGAATTTTTTTCCGCGATTCTAATATTATTATCTGTGTAAAGACTGAAAAGTGAAATATTTAGTTAAAAATTATGGTTTTTTTTAAATGGGATTTTCCTGTATTACATTTTTTTAAAGATTATTTTATGCAGTTGTTTACTTACAGTTTTTGTTTCTTAAAAATTTACATTGTCTTTTTATCAATATACACTGCTGGACAATTACTAAGGACGGATAACACTATCATCCATAGCAACCACAAAATGAAAGGAAGCAAAATGTGGAAAATTAGAATAAGTGCGGGATATTAGTAAGAAGAAGTATGAGTATGCAAATTTTTTTCCACGTCTGTTCATCACGTGATAGCGTTCATAAGAGCTTTAAAGGTTTTGACGCGTGTGGACAGTTGTTGTTTCAAGTCAAAGTTTTACAGGAAAGATTTAATAGACGAACTTAAAATTTTTGGCATGTCTTCCCGACATCACATAGATGATTTTATGCGTGGCCGAATTATTGCAAAGATCGAAGAAGGGCGAAAAATAACAGATGTTGCCAGGGAGTTCGACATCACTCACAGCGTTGTTTCACGGCTGTGGAAGTCATTTAAAACTACTGGAATGTGTAGTAGACGACACGGGGGAGGTCGTGTTAGAAGTACGGCGCCTGCAGAAGACAGATATATCGTCCTATCAGCAAAAATGAACAGGCGCACCACAGCTCAGCAGGTGGCAAATCAGTTTCTTGCTGCCTCAGGAAAGCAGATCTCCCGAACAACTGTTGCCAGACGTTTGAGGGGAGGAGGACTAAACGCACGCAGACCTGTTGTGTGTGTCCCATTGACCAGACAGCACCGTACTGCCCGTTTGCATTGGTGTCGTGAGCATCACAGTTAGACTGAACAGGACTGGGCATGCGTACTATTCTCAGATGAGAGTAGGTTCAGTCTGTCATCGGATTGTAGACGCCAACTGATCTAGCGCGAGAGTGGTACTGCTTATCGTCCAGAAATTATCCAGGAAAAGGACCGATATTCGACATGAATTATCTTGGTGTGGGCCGGCATCATGCTCAATGGCCGCACGCACCTACATGTGGTTTCGAATGGGACTATGACGGGCCAACGATACATTGATGAAGTTCTACTTCTTCATGTTCGTCTTTTCCGTGGTGCTGTCGGTGATAAATTTGTTTTTATGGACGACAACGCAACATGTCATCGAACACTCGCTGCTCAGGATTGTCTAGACAGCGAGGGTATTCAACTTCTCGTATGGCCAGCGCGTTCTCCAGATCTAAGACCCATTGAAAATGTGTGGGATGCTTTGGGGAGGCAAGTTGCTGGTCGAAACTATCCTCCGACAAACAAGAACACCCTCATCCGTGCACTCACAGAGGAATGGGATAAATTGCCTCAACAGCTGCTGGATAATGTTGTGCAAAGTATGGTACGACGTGTGGAATGTTGCATCACACTCCACGGTGGACATATCCCGTACTGATACCTTTCTTTAAGGTGCCTGCTGACTTTTAGATGCATTGTTCCATTTGTCCGTACGCAGATCAAATGAACATTTTTTTTTTCTTTCAGATGTTTCACAGCTTTTGTACTTTCCAGAACAATAAATATTCTTTATTCTAATGTCTGAACAGTGTGGCAACTATATTTTATCCTACTAGGCCTCTTTTCTCGCTCAATGTTATGCTACATAGCAATTTGTGATCCGTCCTTAGCAATTGTCCAGCAGTGTATATATGTATGGATTTTTTTTTTCAATTTTCTTTTAGAATAAAAATGTTTCAAGCAATGACTGTTATTTTTCACTAATTTTATGTTATTTGTTTTTCAAAACTCGTTTAGTCTAATTGCAAATGATATAAATACGGTCAAGTGGAAAAACATATATGAAACACAGAGGTCGGCCACCTATGACACGCTGTACAATTCTCAGTGGCATTCTGCACTACTTTCAAATTCGTCAATTTTTGAGTCGATAGAGGTTGATTAATTTGTAATGGACCTTATTTGATAAACATTTGTGAATTAGATACATTTACGAAATTACGAAAAAATCTGAAATTAAGCTCAGAGCAGTTTTGAAATTATTGAATATCATTGCTGGAAAGATTCAATTGTTTGTTTAGAGAAAATTACATGTACTCAACTTTCCCTCTAGTTTCTACATACCTCAGTAAGAAATACTCCTTCATATGAAAAATATTTCCATTCCCCAAAGAAATTGTTAGAGAACTGAATTTCAAGAATCGTGTGTCAAATTGAAATCGTCAAAAATTATATACCTGAATTTGTGATATGAAAGTAGAGTGGAAGAAATGCTGGGTTCTCATTGAGATTTTTACTTATCTTTTTATTTAACTATAATGAAGGAAAATACATATTGTTTAATTTGTCTATTTCTCATTTTAATATTTTTAAAACTGCACAACATATGTAAAATTTTATTTTTTGTGAAGAAATAAATATATTTGATGCTGTTTGTTTTTATCTTTAGAAATATCTTTGAGTGATGCAAAATGAATGTATAATAAAATTTTAATCTATATTACTGACCTCTATTCTCAAAATCTGCATGCATTATCACTATAATCAAATTGTTTAAAACATTTCTTACTGTGAGGCACGATGAATCCTATTGGTAAGATTGGTTTGGCACGTCACAAGAAAAAGGTTGCCGAACCCTGACTTAAAATCTTTACAGAAAATGAGATTTTTATTAGAAAAGAGTGGGTAGTAAGAAACTATTATATTTCCTAAATCAATATAAATTGTAAAGATGCATCTGAATTGATTTTTTAAAAGTAAAGACACTGTGTTTCAATTTTGTGTGTGTGTGTGTGAAACTTATTAACTATTACTATTATTTTTTTTGTTTACCTTTTTTCCTGCAATTTGAAAGATAGTCTCAACATAATTCTTAGCTCAGGGGTCCAGCAACCTTTTAGCTGTGGTGTGCCAAACCAATCTACCAATATGATTCAGCGTGCGCCACACAATAGGACATTTATTAAACAATTAAATTCCTGCGATAAAGCATGGAGAGTTAAAGAATAGAGGACAATAACATACCTTAGGTTTACCGCTTTATTATATATTACTTTTGCATCATTTTAAGACTGTTCCTGACATAAAAGTAAACAGCATGAGATATAGCTATTTCTTCAAAAAAAAATAAAATTACTAAAATTGCATGTATTCTATGTATTTTTAAACATATTTACTAAATTAAGAAATAGACAACACACATAAAAAATGGAAATATTCTCCTTCAATATAGTTAAGTAACTAATACATTTTTTATGGGAACCTTGCCCCTGAACATCTACTTTATATCGCGAACTCAGTGGTATAATGCGTGACTTTTAGTTTGACACGATTTCAAACATTCAGATGATGTTAAATGTTAAACTTTTTTTTTTGCAGACTCGAAAGTATTTTCATATGAGGAAAGAACTGATCTCATAGATAATTAGAACCAAAAGCTGAGTACATGCAATTTTTTCTCTTCAAACAATTCAATATCTAGAGCAATGATATTCAATAATTTACAAAATGGCTTCAATTTATCTTTGGAGTCCTCTTTCAGATTTTTTTCGTCTCTCTCTCATTCCGTAATTGTTCATAACACTAATTATGATTACAAAAAAGGTCCAGTACAAATTTATCAATTTCCATCCACTCAAAAATTGACAAATTTGTAGAGTAGTGCTGAGTGCCATTCACAAATGTTCCACATGCAACATGTGGCACGCGTGTCATAGGTTGCCGACCGCTGTTTTAGCTCTTTATATATATATATATATATATATATATATATATATATATATATATATATATATATATATATATATATATATATATATATATATATATATATATATATATAGTGCATTTATATAATCGCTCTGCAGTAATTACTTATTCATTGACAGTAATTCCTGAATTATATATTATACAAGCTGCATGGTTCGGCATTGCAGGGCTATTTCGATTTCTTTATTTTTATTTTTTATTTATTTATTTACTTTTTTTTTTTTTGTACATGAAAATAATGTTTTCCCCTGTCGATATCAATACTTTCCAAGTGAGTGTAAATGCTTAAGTAATGTCTATAAAAAATTTTTTTCAAATCTCTTCCACTTTTTTGCCCATTTTTGTTTCCCCGCCTTTTATAATCCCGCACTTCTTTAAAGTGTACAAATTTATCCCCATGGAAATTTCCCGTTCGGCTTTTCTGTGTGTGTGTGAGGTAGCAATATGGAGATGAGTGAGAACAAAAAAAAACCCTTTTCCGAAATTTATTTCTCGCATATTTCTTTTCACAAACAGGTTTCTTCTCTTTTGTTTAGCACGGCGTTACACGTGCTTCTCCAAGTGTAAAACTCCTCTTTTCCATAGGGGTAAGGTCTTTTTTCGAATTTCGATTTCAGATTAATGATTTTCGAAAAAAAGTACTGCTTTAATAATTAAAAAAATATTAATTTAAAGTAAAAATAAATTTGATATAATATATTACAATATATATATATATATATATATATATATATATATATAATTATATATTAAAAAATTCTTATATTGGATTATATATATATATATATATATATATATATACAGAGAGAGAGATAGAGATAGATAGATAGATACTAGAGGATCCGACAGACCCTGTCCTGTACACACATCTTAAATTCAAAAATTCCAAATTTTTATGAATAAGCTTTAACAATCTGCACCGTTTTGTATAAAATTTGAGTAAAATTTCAAACACTAATTACTTCTGAATGTAATGATTTAATTAACAAACGATTTATTTCAACAAAATAATAACACGAAGTGACGAAATATTTTCCTGAAATAATCACAACACCAACTGTCGGGACCAACTTGAATTATAATAAGAGAATTTAGAATATTTTCGATACTGCGATCGTAGCTTAGTCTGCCGGATCCAATGTAAAATATTCCAAGATCAACAATTTATAAATAAAAAAATTAATTAAATAAATATTTCTAAACCATTCTCGAGTCCATTGGAACAGACAAAAACTTTCATCAAAATCGGTCCAGCCGTGTAGGAGGAGTTCATTTACATACACACGCACATAAGAATTGCATATATAAAGATTATTTGAAAAAATATTAATTAACAACGCTAAAAAGCGTGAATAGTCTGCATGTTCGTACCAATAAAGACCGGGTTTGTCCAGTTTGGCTGAAAATCAATTTTCGACGCCAGTTTACGTCTTTTTCAATTTCTACTATTTGCTCACGATCTCTATACATATTTTATTTGTTAGTTTGTTTATTTATTTATTTATCTAGGTGGAATTTTCAATCGTTAATAAAATACATTTTAAAGCCTTCAATTGAGCTGTAATGTAATGTACATGATTGTTTTGGATGACAATACAATAATTTTTTATTATAATTAATAAAAATTAATTGATTAAAACTAATTATTTAAAAAAATTACAAATAAAGCCACGTTGGCGACTTAGCGACTCTTTTGGTGACTTACGTCAAAATTTGAAAAGGTTTTTTTCTCACGTGTTAAAGCATTGAGTTGAAAGGAAATTTTATATACACGATTGTTTTGGATGACAAATCGATACTTTAATGATAATTAATAAAAATTAATTACCACTTAATGTTGTGATTCTTTCATATGTATATACATATTTATATTAATTGCAAATATTTAATAAAATGTAGCTAAAATAAATTTTTTCTTGTTTGATTTAAGTAGGAATTAATTTAAAAATTTGTTTTATATTACTTCTTTATAACAATAGCGTTGTTACAACAATGCAGATGAATGTTGATTTGTATTTTTTGAATGTTTTTAAGTAATATATTTTTAACTAATTGCGATATAGGACCGAATTAAGAATCTAAACCATTCTCCAATTTAATTAAACGCACACAAAAAAATTCATTGAAATCGGTCCAGCCGTTTAGGAGGAGTTTAGTGACAAACACACGAACAGAAGATTTTTATATATAAATATATACATTTAGCAGTAAATAAATTAAAAAGAAGACTACTAAATCCTAAAACATCTTAAAATCAAACCGAAAGAACCAAGAACATGGAACCATTACAAACCAAAAAAGAGAAATTTAGCTAGAGTGGAAAAAACTATTAGGATTTCCCGGGGGAAAGGCCTATAGAAATTTGCTTATATTCCTAGTATAAAAAATCAAAAGAAGATAAAACTATTTAATAGAAACATGTAAGCATTTTTTCTTATTTTTTCTCTCTATTCCGATTTTTTCATTAAATCACTTTTAAGAATAAAGCGAGCTACCAATTGTGATGTGTTATAAAAAAATTAAGCTCTGATTCTTTATTTTATAAAAAAGCAATACATTTTATATTTTTAAATGCAGTGTATTTGATATTTTCCTTAAATTAAAAAAGAACGAGGATATATATTTCAGTCTTTCTTTTAGAAACCACATGACTCTTCGACATGTATACTTCAAAAATAATCCTGCAAGAGACGTTTCAGAGAATTCCCCCTCACTATGAATTTCAAGGCAAAAATAATCCGCTTTCAATGACTCGCATGTGATTCTCCGATTTTAATTGGGCATAATCCTTTGCGTTTTAATTAGTGTGTTACCATGTTTAAATATCAATAACGTTTGTCACGGGTCTTTTTTTTTTAGTAATATTTTATAATTTTTTTTCAATTGGGAGCTGAAAATTCTGTAATTATTGATTAACCCTTTAAATGATCTTCCATATTTTCTAAGGCTTTTATATACTTTTACTTTGTTTAAAATTTAATGTTTATATGTCTTTGTTTTGGAGTTTCTTTAGTTTGGGAAATGTCAACGTTATGTGTACAGAGACTTAAAAGCATCGAGAGACTAAAAAGACTATAGTATGTCCGTATTTTTTTCTGAGAAAACCACACAAATTGAATGTTTTGAAAAGTGAAACTGCTAAATGATTCAGAAGGAGTCTCAACAACGTTCGTGTCACTTTGTGACCCCGAGTAGTGTAATAAGAATTTAAGCAAATAGTTGTAAGCAGAAAAACTTTATTCTCTTTTTTTAAATATTAATATATTTATCTTATCAAATAAATCACACGAGAAAGACCTTCAAGCACACCTCATTAACTGAATATAATATTTAAGAATAGTCGGTACCCCTTATGCCTACCATGTTAAAGTGAGCTTTTTATGTACTTTTTCCTCAGAGAACATGTTTAGTATAAAAACTTCAAATTTCGTATGTATTTAAATTACATTTTTATATTTATGCAGAAATTATACTTTTTTAAATATATTCTTTAGTGTTTTCAAAAAATTGCATTGTAAAAGTATCACTATGAGTTTTTTTGAAAATTTTCATTTTTTTTACCATAACTGCTTTTCTGCAAAATATTTTGAGAAAATTCCCAAAATTTAACTTCGATATATATAGTTACGTATTTTTACGCAATAAAAGTTGCATGAACATTCATTTGGTAGATTCTGAGAAAAAGGTACACGCAGTTTGAAAACAATCAAATTGAGAAAGTTGCTTTTTTAATGTAAAATGTCACTTCTTGACAAAAATAATGAATTACAACATGTATTTATCCTATTTTATTAAAAATTAGTATTTTCCTAGGTAATTTATTTTATGTAAAATAGGAAAAAAAAGTCCTAACTCTTATTTATATTTATACTGAAGTGAATTTTCAAATATATTTAGGTTTTTCAAAACAAACTTTTACTTATCATCACTGAATTTATTCGAAGTTTTCTCTTTTTGTCACACCGTGTGCCCTTTAGCTCAATGATTTTGCACAAGTATACATAATGAATATATAATGTAAACTTGCAGTGTATTCCAATACAATAAATATAGAAAAATTCCATTTTTTAAACGCAATTTTAAAAATATAATGTTTAGGAAACAGTAATTTTTTAAAGCAATCTTACCTCATCAATTATCCTACCCTAATTTTGAGTGTTTTTTTCAATATTATCTCCTTCCAATATTTAATCTTTTTCTCTTTTTGCATTGAGGAAAAAATTGAGACTTCTCATTTCACCACCATTTACAGCTTATTCACTAGTGAAATAAAATTCAAATTGAAAATTTTCGTTTTCTTATTATTGTTGCAGATACTTTCAATAAATTCTACGAAAGTATGTAAAATTTCCCTCCAAAAACAGATAAACAGTTATACTTGCAGTTAGTCTACTGTTATTTGCGTATGAATAAATAAAACCATTTGAGGCTTTGAAAGTGCCTCTTTGGATTTTAAGGATGGTGTTTATTTTTTATCTGTCAAAGTGGGCGGGGTCTGCCAACTGATTATATTTTAAAAGTCTTTCTGACATACTTCTAATTCATAAAACATCAAATATTTTATATCACTGGAAAGGATATAATTGGAGATTTTAGAAATATCAAAATCTCAAAATCGGTAATCTGAAACTTTTTACCCTAATGACTGCTCTTAATGTGTTGAAAAATGCAGTGAAGCAATATTAGAAATAACAAACCCATTACAAAAAGGAACATTTAATTTGGTATATCAGTTTAACTAGCTCTCTAAAAATATCCATAGAACCAGTAGCGAATGACTATTCATATTGCCATGAAGATTTTCCGAGGGAAAAGACATCTAAAAATATCAATCCATTTTTTATTCTAATCACTTTCAATTAATATCAGTTTTAGAAAAGGACACGAGGAGCGAGCCAGTCTTAATTTATTCTCATAATTTTTACTAATAATTCGTATCTATTGATACAAATACTCGTCTCAGTTCCTTTGACTCGAACCTCCTAATTTCGTGTCTAGATACACGAACAATTCAAGTTACATTTTATATTTATGATTTAAATCATCTAATTGCTATCTTCGTATATAAACTAATTGAAAGCTTTTAAGGAACGGGCCGCCCAGCTCACACATTAATGTTTGGGAGTTAGAATGAAGATCAGCCACAGAGTCCAAACAAATATGATTTATTAATTCCTTACTCAATTTCAACAAACTTAGGTTAGGAAATGCACACTACTATAAATTATAGGAGCAAACACACGGAAGAAATGATACTTAATAATTTATAACGATTGAATTAACTTACGTTTATCACTCTTTGATTACTTACGGTTTGAATTACCGTGTTTCTTTCACAACTATTCGACCTCTGGTCGTTATGAAGTTCACTATAACTTACTGACTAAATCATCACTGATCAATCTTAAATATTAAGTAATTAATCTTCGAGTCACTCTAGACTAACTTTCCACTACTTTACGTTAATCACTAACTTCTCTCTCTCTCTCTCATACCTAAAAATCACTGCTTAAATATAAGCCTTCAATTACATACCGTAATTCTTCTGGAGAAGGTTTTCAGTAGTCAAGAAGTTTAGTGAAAAATTTACGGATGGACCCATTGTGTGTGCCAGCTGTCTTCTATAACTTTAATTAGTAGTTTTGTTTTTAATAAGTCACGGTTCCTTTTCAGAAAGATGCTCTCCAATAAAACAACGCATACAATGAATATTTTTTAAAATTAGTGGACAAAAATCCGAAGAGAACCTTTTAAAAACGATTAATACTGAACAGAAAAATAGCATTTACTGAAAAAGGAAACAATAAAGAGTGGTATGCAGTTGTATTATAGTGTGATGAAGCCGGTCTCTTTTCCCCAATTGCTAAGAGTGGTGCCGACAGACGTTCCCTAATTGCTGGGAAATAATTTTTCAAGTGAGTGGTCAGAAATTCTGACTCTTTTTCCCCCCAGGCTATCCAGACAGTCCAAGAGGCACCGTATCATTGTGCTTTCGTTTTATCAAGGTGACGACAGCGCGTCTGAGAACTTACAATGAGCCGATGCACCCTCTTTGATATCTTGTTCGTATGCTGCTTGCATATGAACAAGAGATCAAAGAGGGATTAGGAGGTGAGGGATCGTGAGAGACGAGAGGTATATAAGAAGAGCGAGGGAGTACCAGGATGAGACTTTACTTGAGGAAACCGCTTGAGACTCCTTCAGCGATAGACTTGCGAGGCAGCTATACCTGAGACCGTGAATTAAGGCGGAGTCCAAATCATGGAGAATGCGAAAGAGCAACTGCGCGGGATTCTCGTTCCGGACGCTGTGCTAGCATGACGTCCATTGAGAGCTGGTCCGAAAGGACAGAGCATTTATCTAATACGCAAATCAACACCGCAGGCTTGGGAGCTACTTCGCCTTCAAGGACTTGCATCGGCGATGAATATATCGCGGAACACTCCGACCTATTTAGAGAGACAATCGTCGCTCGCAACGTTTACGCCGCCTGGGCGCGTAAACTCACCACCGCAAAACCGGATGATCCTGAGCTTCAGAACATCCATCTAGAAGTTGGAAAGTCACGTGAGATCGTTTCAAACCTCCTCGCCAAACTTAACATCCCACTGTTCAAGATCCCTGCCTCAGAGAAGGAGCTCGATCGGATTATTTTTCGTTTGGAACCGAACCTTCTCCACAGTGAAGAACCAAGAGGCGAAAAAGCCGGCAGCGGTTTCTCCTCCTTCCCCCGCCTCACCCCGTTCAAAGGGTAGAAAGGCGAAACGAAGCGTGGATTCCGATGGCTTCACTCCCCCCAAGCAGCTCGTTCGTAAAGCGCGCTCCTCTCCCCGTTCGTCCCCTCCTCCCTCCCCAACCCCTCCTTCCGCGCCCTCAGTCGAAGGCGCGCTTTTGGAAGGTACGGGTGAGGATGATATGGAACTTACGCAGCAAGATTCGTTGCAAGCTGAGATCGTGGTGCCTGTGGTTCCTAAAATACCCCGCATCCCGCCGTTTTTTGTTTCACCGAAAGGTGACTGTGGAGGCAACTAGTTGCCTTAGCAAAATTAATAGCCCCCTTTTTCCAGTCCCAGATGTCAGGCCGATTCCTGAAAGTAACTGTAAGCGACGAAGTCGAATACAGGGACCTCAGTCGTTGGCTCGAAAATTCTGGGGTGGAACTCGGTGTGGAATTACCGAGAGTGAACTATGGACCCTTTTTACAATCCTATGTATAGTATTTTTCTCTAACGTATCAATTTATGTCATTATTTTATGCGAGAGATACAAGTAATTGCAGCAAAAGAGGAATTTTTTCTGTGGATTCATTTTACAATTAAACTGTAATAAAACTAATTTTTATGAATTTTCATACTGTAAAATAAATATATTTCAAGAGCTGTTTAAAGTCATTATAATAGCAACGATAGTTTGCAGATGATTGCCAAAGTGAAATGAAGCAATTATTTTTTTTTAAAGAAGGGGAGTCGATAATGAATTGCTAATATTGCGTAATAAAGAATAGGAATGAAAAACATATTTCATCAACTATGAATATCCAGTTCTAAAAAGAAATTAAAGCGAGGTTCTCACAATTTTTTATAAAGAAAGCAAGTAAAAAATTCCACCGGTTCCTTCATCATGAGCTTTTCAGGGAAAAATGAAATCTCATTCAAAAGTTTTAAACAATTAACACGTTACTCAATAAGTCCCAGACCTAACAACTTTTAGGCAAAATTTAACTTTATTTATCAAGATACTCCCCTTCAAGAGGGATACACGTTCAACACAGAGTTTTAATAATTTTTTAATATCGTTTTACTGAACGATTTGTCTTTGCTCTAAAAATAGGCTTCAACTTCGCAATCTCTTCTTCATTTGTGTCAAACATCTTTCCCTGTAGCATTTCTTTAAAGTCTGCAATCAGCCTGTAGTCCCTGGGAGCCAGATCTGGATCCTACGGTGGGTAGGAAAGTAATTCGAAGCGCAATTCATTCAATATGACCAACGTTTTCATGGAATTGTGGCAGAGGGCATTGTCTTGGAGAAAAAGCACTTTTTCTTTACCATTACTAAAGTTTGATTCTAATCAATGGGCACGGAAACAAATTAAGAACCTGGCATCTAAATTTTAAAAATTAAGGTTTATTAAAAAAAACATTTAAGGAAAACAATTATTGTACAGTTAGCAACGTTCGGACATGACTTCACTCCGTCGTACCTGTTTACAACTACCGTCAACAGAGGGCGCCACGACAAAGACTTTAAAAAATATGTATCTGTTTTCTGTAACGCCATTTTTAGGCGAATTGAGTGAGTTCTGAAATCGAATAAAGATGGTTAATTTTGTGGTGTGAATTCAAGTCGAATAAATCTCAAGAAAATCCCCAAAAGGAGTCATCTATTGTTTCTCATTTTCAGAATTAATGTTGGTGAGTTTATTTAAACTTAGCTTTCCGGGAAAAAAGGTAAGCCAATCATTTTACTTTTAAATGAACTTACAAATCTAACAGTACCCAAAGACCGAATCAAATGCAACTTCATATTCCACATTCCAAGGGGGAGGGGAACTACCCATTCCCTTTAGCAGGTGTTAATGGACCTTTCCATTCCTACACCTCCCCCCTTAAAAAGCTCATCCGTCATTCCAGGACGATGAAGCTGAAAGGAAACTATAAAAAACAAAAAAAAACACATGCATACATACATGGCAAGAAACGAGATAACGAGAGAAAATTTTTTTTCAGGTATCACATAAAAAGAGCTTTTGCTAATACAACTCCCACATAGTTTTGCAAATCACATTAATATGATAGAAAAATTTATATCCATACAAGTTTCAACACAAATAATACTCAAAAAAAATATTAAAATATAAAAAGACAAGTTACTAAAATATAGCACAAAATCTAAAATAATTATACAACATGTACTAGCAAAGCATATTTAGAAGCCAAAGTTTTAATCTTTAGAAGTTTTCAGAAATCATGGTACTGAAAAACGTTAAGTATATATATAATCATTGGCATTAATCTTATCTATTTAACGGGAGCAGGCAACCTGAATAATTCATTACTTTTACATGCTTAAACCTTCAGCCAAACGTTAATTTCGTTTATTGTACCAGGTTTAAACATTTAAAAAAAATTCTCTTTCTCTTTTTCTTCCAATTTCTAAGTAGAATGAAAGCAAGAAAAATCCTTTTCAGTCCCAAGAGTGACAAAAAAAAAAAAAAAAAAAAAACGCATGTTATTGTCCATAAAATATCCTCGCGAACCTTAAGTATTTTCAATCCTGCTTTCAACTCCAAATTAACAATTCCTGTTATTGGATCACGACAACATTGCACCCGGGTTGAGTCAATAAAATTAGGAATACATTCCTTACGGGGGCAACCACGCCTATTACTATACAAGATTCCTTTTTAAATCCACAAGTTAAGGCAACCTCACCCTTGCTTTCTTTTATACCTTGTCCATTTGTTTGGACATTCGATCCATTAATTTTTTACTGCAACCAAATCTCCGTTTGGAACATTCAATAAAGACTGTGTCTCAGGAAGTAGATAGGTGACCACTTCTTGGCTGCAAACTGATTTCGAATTTACCAAATTAATAATTCCTTCTTCCCCTGAAGATTCTCGAAGTATCGCAGGATTGCGAACCATTTGCCAGTTTTCTATTAATCCTTCAAAATCAGAGGAACAGATTAACATGTCGTTAACCAAATTTTTAGAGACAGGCACAACACCGTGCCTCAGGTCATTCAATTCCATGTTGGAATCTTTTACTTCACCCATTTCATGCTCCCCAAATGCAGACTTTACTTGAACTGACCCTCTATTATCAATGCTTTGTCCTTCGACAACATCTGGTCTTACCACGGGCATCTGGGCACCTGTGTCCATGACAGCATTCGCCATTTCTTGCTCACCCTTGATCTTGACGTAAACAACCCTTAAATCGTCCATTCCATTTTCTTCCTTGATAGGAGTAGTTGCTGGTATCGTAGCTTCAGCCATCAACACAGCAGGAGATGTTTCCCTCATATGTCCCCCGGCCTTCCCGATACTAATTCGGTAATTTGAAGATGTATTCTTACGATCTTCTGCACAACTCGTCCGCTTAACATTCGACCGAATACTTTCGATCTGTAACCGGAGTTCATTTAATTCTGATTCCTCCAGCGCAGCTGCCTGGCGATTTTTTCTTCTGTTTCCCTTTCAACGCGTTCCTCTGAAATAACGGATAACTGAGGTCTAACGAACTCCTCTTCGTAATCTTTGCTACCGATTATGATATTCTTTAAATCTATAATCGTCATTTTATCTGATACCTTTTGACCAAACTCCTCAGCCTACAAAACTAAATCTTGCTTTTTAGCTTTCACCCAAGAATGCCATTTGAAAATTTTTTTCTCTTAAAATATACTCAAACTAACCAATAATAGGACGAAAATAACACTAAAAGGAATTGCAAAAATTAAGTACCACACATATATCTTTCATTAAAACACCCACAAACAACGTCCGCTATGCTAACTCAATACTCGAGGAACTGGGAAGAAATCAAAATAATAGTCATATTTCACAATATCCCAATTGTACTTAATACTCTATAAATAAAACTTAATATATTACTGATTATATCACCTAAAAAATTCTCACTTCATATATTACTGATACACAATATAATCAGTTAAAATATTACTGATACACAAGAATCACTTGAAATATCACTGACACACAATAATCACTTAAAATATTGCTGACACACAATAATCACTTAAAATATTACTGACACACAATAATCTCCTAACCTATTTCTGATACACAATAATCACTTAAAACATTACCGACATGCACCACTTAATCTATTCTTGGCTGGATAAATAGAACACTACTACAAAATATATTCGGTAGTTTTTCTCCAATTTAAACTGATAATATATTTTTTTTCACATTAATCGAAAAATACTATGCGTACATAAGCACAAAATAATTTCATTGACATGAAATAAGTATTATTCTTTAGCATTAATTTTTCAATAAACTCAATTGCTATTCACTGACGTGAACTTATTATTGTGCATTACAAAAATAAATAAATACAATAAAGAAAAAAAACATACAATCTTTCCTTAATTTATAGAACTGATGTTCTAAAAACACTTTCCATTTATATGGAACAATAATAATAAAATATATACTGATGTATATAATAACTCACACTTGAACTGGCGTTCAAAAATTTTTTATAACTGCATGGATATGCAATAAAATAATATACTGAGAGAATTAATGATTTTGAAGTTTTCCTTAATTTATAGAACTGATGTTCTAAAACTTACTTTCCATTGATATGGAACAAGAAATAATAAAAAAATATACTGATATATAATAACTGAAATTTGAACTGGCGTTCAAAATTTTATAACTGCATGGATATGCAGAGCAAAAAAAAAAAAAAAAAAAAAAAAAAACGTACACTGACGTATACAAAAATAAAATCAAAATTCTCTTTAATAAATGGATATTAAACAGTATAATTTATAAATTTCTCTCGTCTTACATTACAGGGAGTTGCAAGCAAAAACTCTTACCTGATTCATTTCCACGCGGGAATCCAGACAAACTCGAAATTTCTGGAACGTTCTTCCTGTGGGGTTTGCCACTAAGACTTGATCCTGCCGGCTGCGCCACTAAAGTTTGATTCTGATCAATGGGCACGGAAACAAATTTAGAACCTGGCATCTAAATTTTAAAAATTAAGGTTTATTAAAAAAACATTTAAGGAAAACAATTATTGTACAGTTAGCAACGTTCAGACATGACTTCACTCCGTCGTACCCAAAGACCGAATCAAATGCAACTTCACATTCCACATTCCAAGGGGGAGGGGAACTACCCATTCCCTTTAGCAGGTGTTAATGGACCTTTCCACTCCTACACCATTTGAAGACGTTTTTTTCCCTTTTTTTTCATTCAGTTGATCCAATAGTGCCTTGCAATATTCACTATTAATTGTTTCGCCTTTCTCAAGATAGTCATTAAACAAAATCCCATGTGCACCCAAAAATATGGACGCCATAATCTTTCCAGCTGACGTTCGAGTTTTTGTTCGCTTTGGACGGCTTTTACCGGCAACTGCCCACTCAGCTGACAATCATTTTGTTTCAGGCGAGTAGTACTGGACCAATGTTTTATTCATTGTCACATATCTGAGTAACAAAATCATGTTTATTTCGCTTAAACCGCCCTAAAAATGCTCTGAATCGTCTATGCATTTTTGTTTTGGATCGACAGTGAGCAAACACGGCACCCACTTCAAACACAGCTTTATCTTTGACAAATGATCATGTAAAACAGTGAATACACTGCCTCCTGATATCTTTAAAGCATCTGCCATTTCAAGCAACTTCAATTTACGATGTGCTAAAACGATTTTATAGACATTTTTATGTTTGATAGAACGACTAGAGAATCTGGGCGACCTGAACGTTCAACGTCGGTTGTGTCTGTGCGATCACGTTTTAAGTCTGCATACGTCCTCTTAATCATCGTTAGCGCTGAAGCAAAGACCGTATAACACTTACGAAGCCATTGTTTTGCTTGAATGGTGTTTTTTCCAGTCCCAAAGCAATGTTTAATTAATCCATGGCATTTTTTTGTATCCATGGTTCCTAAACAAACAAAAGTTTCTTCACCAAAACCACTGTAACTTTTAAACTAAACAAGATATTATCACGAAATTTTGACACGTGCCTTATGAAAATTAGTTCTACTAGCGCAGATTTAGGAAAATTAGAAGTTAGCGCCCTCTATATGTTAGGCTCGGGACTTATTGAATGATGTGTTATCCTTAGGTACTTTTTATATGTATATTTTTGAAAAAGTGGAATTGGAAGTTTAAAACTCATATTTAAATAAATAGAGAAATTGATGTCAGTAAATTAAGAAGAAGAACTTTAATTCATAGAACTTTAACTATATGTTTCATTGTATGTAAGTATGTTGAAAAGGTGTTTGAAAAAAAAATCCTTATGTCTTTTATAGCTCAACTCTATTGCATTATTTTTTATAATCTCAAATTGGCTGAACTAAATGCATTTAATTAATTAAAAGCATAATCTGATCAAGTCCAATTGCTTGACTCCCACATGCGTACATTTGATTTAAATAAACGTTGAAGTAAAATAAATAAAAGTAAAATATATTTAAAAAATAACTATAAAATCATTATATATTTATTCAGAATCTATGACTCGCACGCACGCATTATCAAATGTATATTAATTATTGAGAACAAAAATAAAGCCCAGTGGTAGAGTTGCAGCGTTTCCTTTTTCCTCGTCAGATGTCGTGGGTTCAAATTTTGGGCTGGACAAGATCGACTCAGTGGTCGATAAAGGAGTGCCAATCTTATGCTTGGAAACTAAGCACTGGGAGTTCCGCTTCACATTGACCATCTGACCAGATGCACCTCAGTGCCCAAGGTCACAAAAACTGAGATGGACACAGTCAGTCTTGACCCTCATGGACTTTTGCGGCATTGTGAGTTGAAAACAAAAATAAAGTAGTTTTTTAAATAATGGATTTGAATGTTTTGTGAAAGAAAACAAATTGATCTAATTTTGATTGGTGAATTAAAAATACTGTTGCCTGATGAGTTAATTCTGATTTCTATCGCCCTCTAAAGTAACATGATGGCTACTAACGACGTACATTGAACTTTCGAGGAAAAGTGAAGTGACGAGTATGACACCGAGCTGGCATATCGAAACTTCAAACCACGCAAATGTGAGGATTTTTTTCCTCGAAGGTGTAACGAAGACATTGTTTCGTTTTATTCTTAAACTAGCTGTACCCTGCTACGCGTTGTTGTGGCTCAATGTGGTTAAATAGAAAGAAAAGGAAAAGCAATTATTTTTAGTTTGTTTAAACATTTACATTTGAGGTATAATTTTTTATAATAAAAATTATAAATGTAGTTGCTGTTTCTAAAACTACTTATTTGATAGTGTCAGATCGAGGCCCACGAAATTCATTGAGGCATAGGGCTAAGATGTATACATGTCGTTAGCTGTAGCTTTGGGCATCATATAGGTGACAATACAATTTGGCTTGGTTCCACCGCAATTTTGAGAGAGAACATCCGGAGATGGTAATAGGCCTCCCACCTGTCTTCTCTTTCCACCAACCTCAGGAGAGGCAGCTTGATGGCTATTCAGAGTATCCCGATGCCTTTGCGGCATTGGGAAACTCTGAAATAATAACTGATACTAAGCATCAATAACTACTATATCAGATGCGAGACAAAATATATATACACAAAACTTTCCTTCACGTGTTAATCAAATATTTAAAGTTATTATGGCTGATTTTCATCCTTATGTTATAAACCTAAAATTACATTGTCTCCATATTGGAGACCTTAAGCTCGAGGATAATTTTTAAATGGCTCTACCCTAGATTCATCAAGGGCAAAGGGATAGTTGTACACACAATGCTTATGGATATCTCTGTTAAATCAAAGGTGTGTTTACAACTGCTTATTTTTCCAAACAATGTCATTTGGAAGTATGAATTGTATTTCTGAATGTTATATAGGAAATGTTTTGATTCCGCAGTATATCTGGCAAGCAAAGTTTTTAATGGGTCTGGTGGTCCTCCAAGTTTCGGCAGTTTAATTTTTTCTGTGGAACAAAACATTCCCTTTTTCTCCCTTAAATTCCATAGTCTTACAATAATGACACACTTCAGTAGTTGTGCTGATGAGAACATGCTGGCTCAACCAATAATCTTCTGCTGGGTTGTACTGGAATACGATGTGACTGTCATCGTGTGATTACTCACCACCAAGTTATGTTTGACGATGAAATGCTGTTTCTCGTTGACATCTTTCAGCCATTTGTAACCTATTGTATTCCTTTTGTTGCAAACAGAGCAAACCTGATGTTGAAAAAAGCAAATGCTGTGCTTGCAAACATGCAACCGCAAGTTTGGCTGAATATTCTCCTCTGCTACGTCTTAATCTGTTTTTCTCATTTGCTATGTAATTACTCATTGCACTACTTTTGCCTAGTGAGTACGACGACCTAAATTTTATTTCCTACAAAGCATTATTTTTATGTACTGAAGACAATAGCCTGCATTTAAAAAGAAGGAAAAAGTTAAAACAAAAACATAAAATTTCAAAATGTTGTAAAAAGGAAAAATCAGGAACAAAAAGAAAGGGCAAAATAAAAAATAAAACTCTCTATAATGAAACATTTAACTTCAAATATACATCAATCAACATAACTCAATTCCAACGCAATGAGAAACAGAATATTTCATTCCAATCCAACAAATTACACTGAAGAGGTCAATTTTACTATATAATTTGAATTCAAATAAAGTTTAATTGACAGAGCTCAATTTCTGCCAAATGATCTGAGAAATAAAGAGGAAAAACTAAATGAAAAACAATGGAGAAAAATTAAATACACTCATATAAAATTAACCCTATGGTAAATGACAGTTTAATATCAATGCAACGTAGAAAAAAATAATTAAGGTGATTGCCTACGTTAAAAATGTCGTTAACACTGGGAAGTATAAATGCTATGAGCAACATGTGACAACAAAATCAAATTTGCGCGTTGCTTGCAATCATATATTGAATGTGCCTACTTTCCTTCATCTACAATAATATTAGGGGAGAAAAATAAACCATACATGTGTGTGTGTGGCTGAACATATTTTCAGTAGAATACGCAAGGAAAATTCAAATCTCAACATGGATTTCGCAGCAAAATATGTATGACGAAGTGTTGATAATTCTTGCAATTCACAATCCAATAAGCATTAGCAATTGTTATCAGCAAATTTAAAGGCTTATCTTTATAACATAGTGGCTTATATCTAGACACAGACTGCTTTTCACATGGACAATTATTATTTGTTGTGTGGGTACTTGCATATATTAACATCACCGCCAGCCAAATTGCCACCATGTGAGTTACTATTTTCCACCCAAATCTGACTGATTGGTTCTTTTACATATAAAAAAGGTTTCAATATTTGTTGTTTGATCTCAAGGTGTGATTTGCATGGCCCCAATTTCATTATGGGGATGCTAAGATACAAATACCTTTGCGTGTTCTAGGGCAGAAGTACACAAATTGATGGTAAATAAGAAATTTCGGAGGATCCACAGAAAAATGGGTACTTTTTGTACTTTTATGATATACTCATACAAAATCAACACTACCATTAAAGACACAGATCACACAACAGTAATGCAATTTATCAAAAAATAATTAAGGTGCCTGCCTACATTCAAAGTGTAACAGACGCTGGAAGCTGATTGACTTAAAAATATGATCGTAAAAGACACTGCTCAGTAGCAATGTGATACATCACAAAATAATGAAGGAGACTGCCTACATTTAAAATGTATCCGCTTATGAACTTATTTATGTACTTTAAAATTATTTTGGTGCTTGCGTGTTATCGCAACCTATTGGCGACATTATATGAAATGAAGCACCTATTGGCCAATTCAGCGTGTACAACACATAAAATTCAGGGGTCAACTTGGCGAGTTATTAATAGACTTGCTGATTGTTAAATAATACGTAAGTAACCTTTCTTTTACTTGTTTCAATTATTATGTATTATTACTTACTTTTGTAAGCCTCATGGCATACATTATGGTGCACCAGTCTCTTTAAGCTGACTGAGCCACATCAACATGTTGCTGGTTACAGCTATTTATAACATAATATTATATCTTAAAAAGAAAAAAAGAAAAGATGGCTCAATATTTTACTTAAATCAATATAAACAGTTTCGTAACATACAATATAAACAGTATATACACAAATATATATATATATATATATATATATATATATATATATATATATATATATATATATATATATATATATATATATATTTATACATACATATAATACAATCTTTTTTTTTTTGCCATTTGTATTTCAGACAGACATCAAACGAAATTTAAAATTTGTAAAAAACAGAGATAAAAAAAAACATATTTACGAAACATACCACCAATTAATTTTGCTGAAGACTTCGCAATGTGTAAAAAAATATTTGCATTACATCATCTCCGAAAAAAAAAAGTAAGTACTAAAATATAAAAAAAGCCAAAAATTATACATTGAATTAATTAAGGATTACTGGAGAGAAAGATAAAACATGCTAAAATAATACTCATAATATAAATTTCATATTGGTAGGCTACTGGTTTATGGCAGGATTTTGAAATCACGCAAAATTGGTATATGTTGCAGCCAGTCTAATGTTATAGTAATGTACAGAATTAAAGGTACTTACGTATTATCGCAACCAATTAGTGACATACAAAATGAAGTACATGATTTCCAATGCAACGCATACAAAATTGGAATTGACAAAGTGGTGAGTTGTCTTGAATATTGGCGATTGTGCAATATAATACGTAAGTACTATATAAAAAAAATATTCAAAGTATATATCCAGAGCATAAAAATAAATTGAAAAATGAAGTACAATACTAACATTAATTGACATAAAAAGAATCTTTATCAATGCAAAAAAAATAATTTGAAAAAATATGGTACTTACATATAACCGCAACCAATTGGCGACATTATATAAAACGAAGCACATGATTACCAATTCAGCGCATACCTGATATTCGAAAATGGGGTTGCCAACTTGACAAGTTATTTTGAACGTTGACGATTGTTGCGATAGTACATAAGAACCAACGATAATTACAATCTTATGACGACCTGCTTCCTTAACAGGTATTTGAGCCATTTGTCTGTTTTGCTCATTCTTTGATGCTTATTCCAGTTTGATATGTAATTACTAACAACGCTGCTTTTGCTTGCCAAGTTTAATAAACTAAGTTTGATTTTCTGCAAGGCAATTTTATGCATTGAAGCAGATTGTGCACACTTAAAAAGGTTGAAATAAAAACATATGTAATTGCAAAACAGCACTGAGTGTGGGCACCTTATCAAAATTCCTTAGGGGGCTCTTTTAGATATGAGCATCATCTTAGTGACTGTAATTACACGTATTGGGACCTCTGTAGATTGGGGTCCTTGTATCATTGGTATGGCTGCTAGAGCGGTAGCTATGTCCCGGACAAAAGCAAACGGTACTTACGTATTATCGCAACCTATTGGAGACATTATATGAAATGAAGCAACGGGTTGCTAATTCAACACATATGACACATAGGAAAACAGGGCTGCCATTTTGACAAATTATAAAAGAGTTGGTGATTGCTGCAATAATACATCAGTGCAATTTCTGATATTTGTTTGAATTTCTGTGCATTATGTTTTACTTTTGTAACCCTTTTGGCATACTGCTAGTTATAAAATAAAATTAAATCTTAAAAATATATCAATAATAAAATAAGACTCAATAGTTTAATTAAGAGCAGTCAGTTGGGTAAAATAATTTCGGAAATAGATTTTCAGTTTTTGGTTTTTCTAAAATCTTCAAATCAAGACATTTCCAATGATATAACATACAACTCGTTATATGAATTAGAATTATTTTAAAGTGATTTTTAAAAAAAATAATCAGCGGATTTACCACGCACAAATTGACAGATAGAAATGTAAACACACACACACACACACATTGTATTTTTAAAACTGGGGAAAAGTTGCAAAGCCTTGATTAATATTTATTTTTTAATACCCAAATTAAAAAACTTTAGATAACTGTATAACTGCAACTGTTGGATTTTCTAAATAACTTTGGAGGCAATTTCAGATTTTCATGCGGGTTTTAGTAAATGTTATACTTAAATGTAGTCATTTTTTACTGAAGTTTAGGTCTTTTCTTTAGTTTCAATTCATTTTTAATTAGTATTTATTACAGTTTACTAAATCTTCGCGTATTTAAGTAAAGTGTTAAAAGAAAAAAAGTAGGATACATGATTGTGACGAGACACATATACGTAATGAATCATAATTTTATAACTGCATAAAGCATAATGAAGATAATGTGTGATGGAAAATAAATAGGATAATACTTTTACGTGGTAAGATTTTTTACGAAAATAGTTTTGTAAAGGTTTTTTTTTTAAATTGTGTAAATTTACTGTATGCATGTACTGTTTCTTAAATGCAATTGTATATACAGAAGTGACATTTTTGAAATATTCTCAAGCAGATATCATAACAAAAATTACAATTTTCAATAAATTCATAATGATCATATTTGCTCGCTCAACTAAGAGTTTGTTTTTTAAAAAAAAACTAATTAGTATATATAAAAAAATTCACTTCAGTATAAATATAAATGTATAATTAATACATATAGTCAAAATCTTGATTATTTATCTTTATTAGTTTCTGAGATAAATGTATGCGATGATACATCAAATGTGATGTTTGTTGTCTTTGCGAGGAGCTTGTTACATGCTTAAAAATACATAAATTTCATGTTTAAAAACATAAAAACAGTTTTATTTTGGCTGTTTTAGAAATCATTTGCCCATTTGCCCAGTTTAGAGTAACTTTTGAAGTTTAAAACTTAGAAACTGTCTGCAACAACAAAACCTAGTGATAATGTTACGAAAACCTAAGAAAACTTAGGAAATGTCTCATAATCAGGTATTTTTATATACCATCTCAAATTAATACCAAAACTATATTCAAACATTTACACATTATATTTATAATGCTTTATTTTAAAATTTGATATTAGTAATGTATGAAAGTTACAAATTCTTCAAAAATTCATATAAAATTTGAGAAAATTGATACATTACTAGAAAATATCTCGTTAAAAAAAACTGAAAAATGATATTCTGGGCAAATTAAGACTTGTTTGTTAACTATTTTATGCAACATAAATGGCACAGATGCTAATGTTTAATAAAATGAGACAAATACATGTTCGAATAAATTGTTTTTGTGAGGGAGTTGAACTTAATGGTAAAAGTTAAATTTTCTCAAAAATGTTTTTAAATTGCATTCATCTTTTTCTTAGAATATAATGTATGAATGTACATGAAATTGTCCCCCTCATGTTACTGATATGTATTCATGGGAGTTTTTTGGAGATTTTCGCAAAATATTTGACTGAAGTCCTTATATCGGGCAAAAAATGTCATTTTTTTAAAAGAATTCATAGTGATATTTTGATGTTACATGTTTTTTGAGAAACCTAAACAATATATTTTAAATATTTCAATTTATTACAAATATAAATGTTTATTTATTGTTTAGACAAGTTTTTAAGCTTTAATATTCAAGAGTTTTTCAATAATAGGTAACTAACAACAACTCAGATGTGTAATGCTTTTTGTCATTGCGAGAAGCTTGTTACATGCATAAAAATACACAAATTCAATGTTTAAAAACATAAAAACAGTTTTATTTCTGACTTCTTAGGCATCTCTTGTACAGTTTAGAGAAAAATTTGAATTTTAAAACTTTAAGAAATTGTGTTTGCATGGGAACCTACAAATCCATAACGAAACTTTTCGCAAAGTCGCAAAATCACATATTCCAAAGCATTATTTTTACATAATGATACATGTTTACATTATATTTATGATTTTTTAAGGTCAAATTTGATGTTTGTAATGCATAAAAGTTAAAAATTCTTCACAGTTTGTTACAGAATTTTAAAAAAATTGATGCAAAATGCTGAAAAAATCAAATTTAACAAAAACTAAAAAATATTATATATGTATTTTCTGAACATTTTAAAACTTTTTTGTTTCCAATTTTATGCTTTAAAAATTAAGGATACTTATGTTTAATATAATAGGGTAAATACATGTTGTAATTCATTATTTTTGTGATGAAGTGCCTTTTTACATTAAGAATGCAATTTTCTCAAAATGATTGTTTTCAAACCGTGTGTACCATTTTCACAGAATCTACAGAATGATAGCGCATGCAAATTTTACTGCACATAAATAATATGTAAATATATACACAGTGTTTTTTTTCAGGTATAGAAATTTAAGTTGGCATTACTTTCCAAGATGGCGACCGATTTAACAGCTGTCAAGTGATTTATTCTCAGTTTGGTTTGGCAATTCATTATGAATAGATTAACACCTGAACAACGCTTTCAAATTTTGCAATTTTATTTCGAAAAAAATGGTTGATTTTCATAAGTGAATTTTGTTTTGCGATGAAGCGCACTTCTTGTTGAATGGCTACATCAACAAACAAAACTGCCGCATTTGGAGTGAAGCTAATCCACAAGTGTATGTCGAAACACTGTTACATTCAGAAAAACTGACTGTTTGGTGCGCTTTAAGGGCTGGTGGAATCATTGGTCCGTACTTCTTCAAAAACGATGAAGGCCACAAGGTTACAGTCAATGGTGATCGGTATAGAGCCATGATTACTAACTTTTTCATTCCTGAATTGAACAATCATGATGTCCAGGAGCTGTGGTTCCAACAAGACGGCGCAACATGTCACACAGCTCGTGCCACAATCGATTTATTGAAAGACATGTTTGGTGACCGCCTAATTTCACGTTTTGGACCTGTGAATTCGCCTCTAAGATCTTGTGATTTAACACCGCTTGACTATTTTCTGTGGGGCTATGTAAAGTCATTGGTCTATGCAGATAAGCCACAAACGCTTGACCATTTGAAAGACAACATTCGCCGTGTTATTGCCGATATACGGCCACAAATGTTGGAAAAAGTCATCGAAAATTGGACGTCCAAATTGGACTTCATCCGAGCCAGCCGTGGCAGTCCTATGCAGGAAATCATATTTAAAATGTAATGGCACAAGATTATCTTTCGAATAAAAAAAAATTCATGTCAATCGAATAATACATCATTGTTTTATTGCAATTTAAATTCTATACCTCTAAAAAAACACCCTTTATAATAAAGCTACTTTTTTGAGATTTTCCAAAATAATTTGCTGAAAAGCAGTTATCGTAAAAATGACAATTTTCAAAATTTCAAAATTATACTTTTGCGATGAATTTTTTTAAAAAAAAAAACGTAAACAATACATTTGAAACATTTTACCTCTTATTTAAATAAAAAGGCCTAAATTAATATACAGACAAAATTTGAAGTTTTTTATATTTAACAATTTCTTGAGAAACAAGTTCCTTTAAATGGCTCAATTTACATTGTCGGTATAGGGGGTACTGACTAATTTTAAATAAATGTAATAAGCTTGTTTTCAATACCAAACATTTAGAAAACATTACTTCTGCTCAAAGGAATTTGGATAGATATCTACAGGAACGCAAATATTTTTTGTTTATTTTAAATTAAATTATATAGAGAACATACATAAAAAGATAAATATATTTAGTTAACTTAAATTTTAATTATTTTACACATCTTAAGAGCAGTTAATAGATACATCTGTATTAAATTATCTAAAACAAAAACACAAGAATCTGATACGTAACCCTACATGCCATATATTAAAACCAGTTTTTGTCTCTCTATATATAATGTATTATACTATATAATTTTATTCTTTTGGGAAACAAAAATTTAGAAAAGCATTCACTACAGAAATTAAAAAATATCGTAATTTACCACAGGTTAATTAATGTTTATACTTGATGATAAATTATATACTATTTTCAAACATTAGAAATGGAAATAAACATTTACATTTTGTAAAATTACAAGTAAAAAAAAATATGTAACATTTTTAAAGCCTTTATTCGCAGCACCATTTTAGTAAAAAGATATTATTTATCGAGAATTTTATTCTGAATTTGGTAAAAAATTAATGCATTAAATTTTTTTAATTAAATTGTGTATATTATAGAAGACAAATTTGAGTGTATATATTGAATATAAAAGTCCTGTTCTCTCCTGAATGGTTAAAATAAAAAGTCATTTTTGAATCCATAATTCTTTTACACAAAAAAATAAAAATTGTAAAATATTTGTGTGGTGTATCTATTTATTATGTAGTATAGGGATTTCTTAACACAACATCTGTTTTTCAGAATTTGACTGGTATAAATTTGTCACACAGATGTGTGTACTATTTGTTTTTACTATGGATAACATTTATTGATATTTGCACAAGGGTTATCAAAATGTAAAATTCATTAATTATGATGATAACTTCCACATATAGAGAGACTATACACATATTATTGAAGTATAACACAGTGTATTGAAGAAATAAATCTATGCAACCCCAGCTGGAATGTATTAAGCATAAGAATATTCTGGATATTAATTTTTACATAAGTATTAAAGTTTAATAAGTTCATCTGTATTGATACTATCCTGCTTATAAATTTAAGTCCTGAATAAATTTGTTGTATTGAGTTATTTACAAATATCAACCCAAGAAGTGTACTTAGATCAGTTCTATGATATTTATCAGTAATTAAGATCATGAAACCAAATATGATTTTACATAGAGACATTTGATTCTGTAGAATATTTACTTTCTAAAAGATATAGAAAGATTCGAAATTTTAATATAAGCTTTTTCAATTCTCTATTTAACTTTAAATGAATAACTTGACAAATTGCTGTTCGCAAAAATCTACATTTATGCAAAATTCAGTTAAAAAAGAAAAAAAAAAGATAATTTCTCAGTAAAAAAATTTCAAAATTATTTTTAATGGGTTAATTGTCTACAATCACTGATATTTTTATGTGACGTGTGTTGAAAGGGCAAATTTGGAGCACTTGTATATTATAATATCGAATAATTTCTTCAAATCATAAAACCGCCAAATGTTACGATATACAACCAATAGTGGTAACTGTTCATGTTCGTGTTTGAACACAGTAATTATAGTGATATACTTTTTATTAAAATTCGGATGTCTCTTTTCTTGGCGAAGTTAGTTGGCAGTTTAATACGAATGTTCCAAATTTTGGAATGGTATGAGTACTGTTTTAGCATTTCTTAGACAAACTTTGAAGTAATTAATTTTATATTTGAAGTTAATATATTTTCAAACTTTAGAGAGAGCAAGAATTCTGAATCTATTTTCTTAATGTTGTTTCATTTTCAATTTTTTTAGTATAAATATAATTATTTATAAAAGGATACTTAAGATATATAATCAGTGATAACGAAATAACATGTCAATACATTAATCAAAATAAGTTTAAGTGTGAATGAACTGAAGTATATTTTATACTTTACATATAATAATTGGAAGAAATAGGTATGGATTAAGTGATGGTATGTTCAGTGTAAAAAAATCAAATATTACCATTAAAACAGAAAATAATGCTTCGTATATTTTAGAGGAACAGATTGTAGAAATTTTGCAATTAGTGTGGAATATAAAAAAGAAAAAGAAAATTCTTCGTCAATTTTATTTTGATGTAGTACATGCAATGTAAAGATTTATTATTAAAAGCATTTCTACATTGCCATTTTATATGTGTATTTTTTTTATTCAAAACTTCTTTATATAAGTTGCATGATTGAAATATTCTAATTTGTTTTATGTAAATTCAGAAAATTAACTGTATAGATTTAAGATCTGAAATTTTAAAATTCTTAGGATATTTCATTTAATCTGGATCCATACCATGTACAATTTCTCAAAAATACTATGAAAAGTTTCTTTGACAACATACAAATATAATGCAGTCTCCTGTTTTTGATTTTTAGTTCCTATGTCACATAGCTGGTTGTTTTTCTTGAAGATTTAATTAATTTAAAAAAAAACATACAACCCAATTACTTGTTTTTTTACTATTAATTGCCCGTGGTGGTGTTTAAAAAATTAAGTTTTTAAGTTATAAACGTAATGAGATAATTAAAGTGAGAGACAATTTCAGAAATTCTGCATAATTTGACCTTTTTTTTAGCTATTTAATCTGTGATTTAGGAGAGGATTTCCTTTAATTTTTTTTTACAGTATCATTTTATTTGTTTGGGTTGATGCTATTTAATATACGTTTTTCTTGTAAAT
Source organism: Trichonephila clavipes (assembly GCA_019973935.1). Classification (NCBI taxonomy): domain Eukaryota; kingdom Metazoa; phylum Arthropoda; class Arachnida; order Araneae; family Nephilidae; genus Trichonephila; species Trichonephila clavipes. The sequence continues at coordinate 10,401 of BMAU01004711.1, read as the reverse complement.
AAATTGAAAAAGCCATTTATAAGGTTTCCAGATAATTTTAGTAGATATTATCAATAAGATAAAAATAGATATATTATGCACGTTAAATATTGGCAGTTAGATCCTCTATTTGTCCTTATTATACAGTGTTACATTCATAGAGTCTGCTTTATTTACTTATGGTGTATCCATGTAATGTTAAAATTAAGTGTCAATAAATAATGTATATTAAAATGAATATGATTATTGAATAAAACTGTACGATAAGAATTTTCTGCTTCATTATATGTGAGAAATTTTCATGAAAACAATTTAATTTGTTCTACTATAAAATAATTTTATTAAAAAGCCTACTTATTTAAGAATGTTTCTTAATTTATTTTTAAAAAAATCAAGTTCATTTCTTTCTGAATGTTGTAGACAGGCATTTCTAAAAAAAAATCAAACCTTTTGAAGGGTAATAATTACAAAGGAATTCAAACAAAAAAACATATCAAATGCTTGTTTATAATTAGATTATTTCAGATATCCCTACCATTTAAATGATTTTTTAAAAACAATTCATTTCCATCACAGAAGAATTTCTAATTATTAATCAAAAACTTTCAATATTAACCAACTATTATTGTATAGACTCTGCTCTCAAAAAATAAAAATATCTTGTTAAACATTGGAATTTGGTATGAACATTTTTAAATAAACAAAAATATATCCATGCCATTGACAAATCTTAGTATAAATTCATTTCCAAAATTATATTTACTTGCATTTCATGTTTCTGAATGTTCCATACTCTTCTATGAGAAATTATAGAGATAGTATTTCTAAAAACATTAAATATTTGTACCTGTTAATTACTAAGGGAATCAGACAATGAAAGTTATAAACATTAACATTTCAAAATGGGATCATTTCATTTCTACATGTTTTTACACTATTTAATGAATTTATGTGGAGTGATACACTATGTACCAATAAGTAATTGTACACATATGAGAAGATTTTCCAAATTCAATAGTCTCAATTCTATATTGTAAATCATTCTCGTGCGTGCGTAAATAAACATAATAAATTACATGAAAACAAAGGATTTATTATAAGGATGCTAAAAAAATAATCTAGAACTATTAATAAATATATAAATCAACACTGCAAGAAGCTTCCGGCTTCGCACAATAACACCAAATGACAACTATACTAAACTTAAACAAAACTTATGCTAAAAAAATTACGAGAAATATACTTCATACCTAATTATTAAACATGGATAATGCAAAAATATAATAAAATTAAATACAATTTAAGAAATAAGCTTCACACACAAGAAGTAAACATATCAAGCATAGGAAATTTACACACTGATTCAAAACGTGGGGAAATTTTGGTATTCTTGTCACGTGATTTCGACTTGGCGTCTAATTGTTGTGAATCAACCTCATTACATAAAGGGATAAACACCTGAAATGAGAACAATTTTTCTCAATGTCTCCTCCCCAAATGATTTTTTTTATTAGTGTCCACCCCTTGTAAGGATGAGTGAATGCAATTTGCGACTGGGAGGTTGCACGTCCATAAATTAATATGTGTCGTAGAATCCATCAGGAGTTGTGGAAGTAAAACACATTGGAAATGTGAAAGCTTGGACAGGAGGAGAGTGAGGCAGATTACAATTTTTATATAAAATACAACAGAAAGTATTATTAACGTATTACACTTCTAGATTAAAATTATTTACAATATTTTAAGCGTTCACTACACAAAATGTATAACAATGTTTTTCTTTTGCTGAGCAGAGATCGGATTAAGAAGGTGTTCTCAAAAATCGACCCACAAGAGAGTTACGGGACGTTATAAATAAAAAAGAAATCTTTTTTATCAGCATTAGATCTACAGACTTAAAATGTAACTAATGTAGTATTTTTGCTCAGCTGAAATATGTAAAAAAAAAATGTTTAATTTGTAATTCACGTAAGATTAAGCCCTTAAAAACTTCTTTATGAATCAACTGTATTGTTTAATTTTTCAATTCACCCGTGTGAAGAGTGGGTATATCAGCTAGATGAAAAATATAAACAAAAATTAACACTTATCTCGACAATCTGTACAGTTTATAATGAATCCTCTAGCTGTCGCTTAAGAGTTACGCGATTCGCTCCCCAATGCCACCGTTTTCCACGTAGGTACGCGAATGTGATGTATTGGGGAAGAGGGGGAAAAGGAATATAGATAAGCACAAATCGTCTGAAATAAGTAATTCCTTCATAAACAAAGTCTTTTTATTGCATTTTCCGAAACCTTCGAAATAATTCCATGGATAGCAGTACACAGAAAAGATCGTTTGCGGTTGATTTTAAGTAGATGTTGCTAGGCTGCGCCAGTAGCCTTCAATCCTCTATCTGGTACTGTGATATTTATGGTGTTAGAAACTTGGGTTAGAAGAGGAGTGCATGACTTCGGAAGTAGAGGTCCAATGGGAGTGCAGGAGACATCAGCTATGGAGGTGATCTTTGATTGGAGGTTGGAAGAGAGCTTTTAAGAATGAGTTCATGAACTTTGCGATAGAAAATTACTTTAAAAATTTGGAATTAAAGAAAATTTTGATAAATATTAATGAGAGAGTTTTAAAATATTTAGGAGATAAATTTAAGGTAGAAATAAATAAGAACGGGTTTTCAAAAATTGACCCACAAGAGAGTTACGGAACGTTATAAATAAAAAAATAAATTATTTTTATCAGTTATTAGATCTACAGAGATAAAATTTAACAAACATGTCTTTTCTTTTGTTCAACTGAGATATACAAAAACCTTTTTTTTTGTTTACTGTGCAATTCAAGTAAAATTAACTCATCAAAAACTTATTTATCCTTTAATCTGTATTGTTTAATTTTTCAATTCACCCCTGCGAAGAACGAGTATACCAGCTAGGTTTTTTTTTTATAATTGTATAATTTACGTAGCATTACTTAAGAAAATGTTTTTAGAGAGAGAGAGTGCTATATGAAGTTACATTGTTGTACATTCAGTTAAGATGCCACGAAAGAACAGTTTTAAGTTAGCATGTCTTTTTTTGAATGAGTTGCACTACCGAAATTTATGTATATTTAGAAAATAAAAGGTTGTAATTGCCATTTGCATTTATACTGGTTGATTTTGATCCCTTTTGAAACTGTAGTTTTCATTAAATTCGATACTGTTTTACCTTAATACAGACTCTAGTAATATATAATTTTTTTTTAAAAACTAACTATTGTGTCATGATTTTTTGACCCTTAAACTGATTTTATTCAAATATATTGTTTAGTCAAAATACCCGTTAGAAATTTACAGACTTAGCTATAGTTTTTTAACCAAGCAATATATTTTAATAAAATATGCTTATTTCAAAATAATTCGAAGTTTTATATAATTGAAAAGAATAAAGTTAAGTGAACAAGGAAATATTTTAGCTTCAGAGATACCAATGTTTTCGGTGAGAAATTGTACTACTAAGAGGCTTAGTGAGACGAGATGTGAGATGAGTGGCCACATTTGTGTGTGTGTGTGTGATGAAGTTCAATACTTCAAATATAACAGCAACTTAAAAAGCCAATTTAATATTATCACATTTAAAATAATTAAGGAAAGGTTATTGTGTATGACTCCTATTGTATCTTCAAATAACACATTTATATTCTATATAGAAATGTAGTTGACTGAAAGAAATTTATGTTTAAATTTCGTTCTCCTTTATATCGGAGCTTTAATTCCTACTCTTTTCTTTATGTTAAGCTTTACTAGTATAAACTCACCATCTTGAATGACAAAATGTTTAACTTATGCATTTATTTCCATTTTAAATTCAGTAAAAAGTTTGAAAAATAGCATTAAAGTATTTAAAACATTTATATAAAAAATTACTGCAAAACTATTTTTCACACAAAATTCTCAAAACTACGTTTTTACCATTTAAATCACTTTGCTATTAAGAATTAGTAAAAGATTCTTTTTGCGTATTTTATTTTCAGTTTCATTTATTTTCTAAATAGTTTTGTATGCGAACTGATATTAATTTATTTTTTGTGGTATACATCTTCATCATTGAGGTTAATCATCATCACGTTACTAACACCAACTGACATTTTTATGCAAATGATCTTCCGCGTCAGAATATAGACGTTAGATCAGGCATGTCAAACACACAGCCCGTGGAGACTGTTAGCAAAATTCTGAACATTTAAAATATTTCCATTTTGAGATTTATTTAATATCAACAATTTTAAATATTTAGTTACCTATTGTTTTAAAAGAAATCCCTATTTAATAATTGGATTAATTGCATGTACGCGCCTATTTTTCACTATAAAGGATTCATGGTTCATTTTGTTAATGCGTTATTTAGTTCTCTTTCTCCATATCTCCATGGAGGGGAATAGAGTGACTTCAAAGACCACCATAAGTGTTTTTTAAGAATAACAAACACTCACAAGGTGATTAAGTTAGAGAGTCTAATGTTTGCCTCAACGTTTGTGTGTGGGAATAAAAATGAACTAAAACCTATTTAATAAAAATATATTCAAACTTCATGAACACTTAGTAAGAAGGAAGATTAATTGAAGAGAAACATCGTAAGTTTTAAGAAATATCTGAAATGCAAAATTTTTGAGTTCAGAACTAGAATAAAATATTATGGCTAATATTAACAAACAACAACTTTATTTTAGTCGCAAAGGAATATAATCTTAAAAGGCACTATGATACAAATCATAAAACAAACTATGGCCAAATACATTTCAAAACTTGATGAAGACAAATTGTTGAAATGGAAATTAATTTTTCAAAGAGTATTCACTAAATTTGTTGAAGACATTGCAGACGCAACAAAATTTCGTTACATATTTAACATTTAATCGCATGATATCGAGACAATTTACTAAAGTGAAATATATTAGTGAATATTCAATTAAAACGTGGTGAAAGAATTATGTCCATTGCACAAAAAAAAAATTACAAGTGCAGGTTGAAATATTGTAGCTAGCAGCATTATCGAGAATTTGAGAATCTTTTCCGATGGGACACTGCCCATGCATCAGTTTCTCGACACTTGATGAGCAATGAAACAAAGCCGCAATAACATTTTGCTGAAGACAGGATATGTTTCCAACATTGCTACGAACAGCAATCCCATAATAGTTTTGCAATCGGTCAATAAAAGAGTCGGTGAGTTTGCCTTTACCAGACAGATTTTTATTTTTAGACTTTAGTTTGCGCAATCTCGCACCTACTCTCTTTTGAATATGACCAATGCATTCATATTTTGTGACGCTATCCTTCCCATAAGTATCTTTGACACTGATAAAGCCCTTAGAGTCCCTGTCACCATAATAATGTGCATATTTAAGGCCTCGTTTGACAATAGAACATTGGAAGATTCTCGTAGAACCAACAGCTTCCATTTTTAACGCAGAACCTTGAAAATTGCTATGGCACACATGATCTGCTGCAAAAGTTTCCGACTCAATGCTTCTAGGCATTTTAGAAATTTTTCTGCAGGTGGGACAATATGACGACATTATATTTCAATGTCTACTACTTTACCAGTGTCAACTGACAAAGCTGCGACACACCCATTCATGGAAGAGTAACCTCTACGCTGCCACGTCCCATCAACTGAAATGCCACATTCAACAATTTTATTTTTAGTAGGATGTAGCACTAACAGTTCAGAAGCTGCTTTTTGCATTGATAGTTCACTAACATGAGTTTATTCTCATGATTAGTGTACGCAGTTTTACTGAGCCTGGGTAAATTTAACGTACCACATAATTTAAACCCAGCAGAAAACATTTCCCAATTTGTCTCATACTATACACAAATCTTGTATTTACTTCAGGACAGTTTAAAGTTTTCTTTGAACTAGAAAACCCTGAGTAAAAGTCACAATGTTTACACCTGATAACAAAATTTGAGCACAAACCATATGTGGAATCCTCAGAAGGCAGGATACCTTCTTCGAAACATCTTGGGCAGCAAAGTTGTAAAAACAAATTTAAAAAAGGACTTCCATATCAATTATTTTGTTACCAGTAAGTGGTTTACGTTGATATTCTGCTATTTCTTCATCAAAGGCAGCAGGTATTTAATTTTTTGAAGAACTGGCGTTGGTAGATGTTGCGCTGCTATTTTTGAATGTTTAATGGTAGATCCATTTACTAGAAATTGGCGTTTTCTCTTGCACTAACTCTACGTTTAGCATTACCCATTTTAAATGACAAAAATTAAAATTTTCTGCTATAAAAAGGATTAAACAAAAGCTTATAAAGAGCTACGCAATCATAAGCAAATGTAAACAAACAGTAAAGCACTCTATTTTCTTGCCAGATTCTAGATAAAAATATAAATAAAAACCTGTTGCCAATTATATTCTTGATAATTCTGAAAACTCAAATTCATATTTTAAAAAGTTTAAATTTCTTACTACCGCATATTTAAACGATACTTTGAAAAATAAAAATGTCAACAAACATTTTTTCTATTTCGCAATGCAGACTTGTACTTCTCCGGGTTCAAAAAGGTGCTATCGAATGAAACTCAAATCCCCATAACTTAAGTTCTAAATAAGATAGAAACAAAATTTAAACACCATTTTAAAGAAAAAAGTTCATATTTTCAAATAACATTTAAATTAAAAAATCGAAAAATTTGACGAAAATGACGTTTTGAAGGTGTACGGATACCTTAAGTACATCGCACGAGTTGCGAGACACACAAACACAACAACATAAATTTTACTTAAAATCAATTTACGTTGGTTTCTAAATTTAACAAAAAATGGTCCACAAAAATCTATAACAGTATGGTAAAAATGAAACGTTTCCGTTACTCTTTCTTTAGGTAAATTACCCATGATTTGACTGGTTAATTTTAGACTGGCACGATTTGTCTGCACTGATTAATCGGCCAAAATTTCTGCCTTACAAGATGAAGTTGAGTATTTGGTCGACGTACAAGAATTTTTTTATGAAAATAATCTAAGATTATAATAAAGAAAGTTTATGGCCTTTTGGTAATATTACAGAATGTTTAGCATTCAAATTTAATAATCTTCAGAATTAATTAATCTACCTCCAACTCGCATAACTTGATTTTTATCTAAAAAATGGTTTAAAGATTTTATTTTACTTTGCGGTGGTGTATTATTATCCAATTTCAAGGCTTTTAGTTATGCGTCGAATTCCTGAGTTTGAACCTGTCGTACTAAAGATCATCATTTAGTTCTCTACTAGTTAAAAAGGTATCATCTACATTATTATATTGTAGCTTACCCAAGAACCTGAACAAAAAACTTAAAATTCTAATGAATTTCATATATATAGTTATTAGAAAGTTTATACAAGTCATCAAAAAAAGGCAATCATTTTTGATTGGATAAAAGTGTTCATAATAGGATTTTGTTCCTTCATACAAACAGGATCAATGTTTCAACATTCCCAATTATTCAAAAAGTCTACAACACTATGAAGACAATCTGGACCACGCCACCAAATGTTATTTCCATTCAGATCCTCTACAGAAAGACCTCTTGATAATGGATCAGTTGGGTTGTCTTTCAAGTTGATGTGATGCCATTCAAATGTGTGTGATATCCCCCCTTGGGAGAATATCTCTCGGAGTATCAGCGTGAGCTAGAGGCGTAGGATTAACGAAAGAACTAGAAGGAATCATTATCTTAATATGACTTTATTAAGATATTCAGCTTAAACATTTAACAACTTAAATTATAATAATTAATGTGAGAGAATCTACGATGGAAAAATACGCAACACAAAATATATATAGATAAAAACGACTTAATCTGACTCAGACCACTATCAATAACAGAATCACTTAAATTCAATTTTAATATAATCACTGATAAAAAAATTAAATAGACAATCCTACCTTATTGCAGTCTGAAGATTCAATCAATAATATCATTAAGGCAATCGTGTATTTACTTATGTGCACTGGTATGCACATTGACTCTCTGTATAATCAATCACTTATAACTTCTAATCACAGCCACGCGTATCCTTCTCCAAACTTGAACCACGAACTATATTAACATTTCCCTACTTCTCATCAACTGCCACAATTTGCCCTCAATTGCCATACATTGCTCTCTCGTTTACTCTAAGTTCCGATATTTAAAAGTCTGTTAATTTGCATCTTTCATTCACGTTTCACTTCTTGGATTTGGTTGGAAAAGAGTTGCCATATATTCTGGCTCAAAGAACCCAAATGACATGTTAAAGAAAAGACGTGTGAGCCCATCACAATCCCCTCCAAGAAGCAAAACGTGATTTAATCGAGGGTCTTAATGGGCCTTAAGAAATTAATTGCATAAATTTTATTCTTCCACTTCTAACTGTCCACGCTTTAAATTTTAACTTCGAATATTCATTCTAAACATTAATTTCCAATTTTCCACCTAAAATTTAATTTTCTCTATTCCTCGTAAGTTTAATTTATATTTCCCCTCAATTTGAATTTTCAACAGCCACAATAAATTTTACTCAATTAACTAGACCAACATTAACAGATGTGTGTTTTAATCACAGTAGACTCTCTCATTTACATAATAAACGGTATGCCCCATCTGTAGTACGGGACCGGGAAAAAAACATATATGACTTAGTTAGGGAACAAAAGAGGTCCACACACTTCTTAACTAATTAATTCTACTTAACTGCTACTTAAAAACTACTACAATTCTTCTGCTTTTCACAGTCCTCTTGTGCTTTATACAAATAAAGATTAGAAGATTAGAAGATAAACCAGAATTTTCTACATAGACTTCAGGGTCTGTCACCCTGAAATAAAAACTTTTTAAGTCATTTGGCAAAAACAAAGTTTCACACATTACGATTTCACTTCACAATTTTTATACATTACATATCACTTTTAAATTACAACTAATTTCTATACACCCACACACACACATCTGGCTTTTTCAAAAACTTCCCCTCAAATCGCGCAGCGCTTGTTAAGGTTATTGTTAGTATGCTGTCTACGCCGTGTTCCCCAAAACCAGATGTACATGAATATGAAACAATATAACAATATATATACATACACTAGACAATTACAAACATTTTTCAATAAATCATTGAAACAAATAACCAAAAGAATTGTCGCATCATAGCGAAGTAAAACATAAAAGTAAACAAATGCATTTTTACAATTGTTTTCTCCATATTCATAAAAAAAAATTTCTAAGACAAAAGCTTATTTTTCTCTTCTAGAAAAACTCACTCATTGTAGTGTCTATTTTTGCTTGGCTTCTTAAATTTTAAACATCCGACCGTGACTTGCTTCATTGCAATAATTCTTCCGAACACTTGTTCGAAAAAATATAAAAAGAAACGATACAACCTGGTTGTTATGACTTGTAGTTGGCGTTTCCTACCAAGACCTCTAGGAATAATGATCATCTAGTACTTGCTTCTTTCCTTTTTTGTTCCTCCCGCTGTTGATCACCTCTCCGTATGGCATTTCTGTAGCCTGATCTTGTTCGCTCTTTGATGTAGGGGTTGTCGTTCCTTTCTCTGCCTTTCCTGGATCGAACTGGTCCAACTGATCGAACTGGATCTTCCTGTCCATGGTAGGTCAGGACTCCACTTATCTTCCACCTCTTGGTCTGAGGTTATATTTGTTCCCGTTGCCAGCTACTGTATCTTGTTTAGGGCGTTTTCTGCTACATTTTCGCAAAACATTAGAACCATTTGACGACAATACTCCTTTAGGCACTCTATAATATGAACCTTTCCAAATCTTCATTTCTGGTCCACTAGATCCAGATTCACGTGGTCGTTTATAACCTAAAATTTCATTTTTGCTTCTTTTAATCCTTTTACTTTTCTCAGCCCAAGAACTATGTATTGATCTATTAAGTGGTCCGCGCATATTGGTCTTATTTGTGTGTCTCTCACCCTGATCATTCTTAAAAAACTTAACCCTTTTTCCTCTACTCACGCTTTACACCTGACCTTTTCTTCCTATCAAATTGCGACTTATCTGATCTCCGTTCTATTCTATCAAAACCACTCGATTGATTGCGTAAACTATTGCTATCCGAAATACCAGTTCTTATCTGCGTCTCGTCACATTTCCTATGACGATATATTCTAACCTGATCGATATTAATCGTTAACCTTTTTCCCACCTTCCAGACAACTACGTTGTTATTCTTTACATTTAATACTCTATACGGACCTTCAAATTTTGGCTTAAATTTAGCTACAGCGTTTTTTGCTGCCGATTTTAAAGGATGTGTTGCTATCAAACTTTACCTTAATTTGCACATCACGCCTGCGTCTATTATAATATTTCCCCCATTTTTCATGCTTAGCTTTTGTATTTCGTCAAAAGCATCCTTAACCCTCTGACTGGATGACCCGCTAAT
>BMAU01004710.1:0-116435 GCA_019973935.1 Trichonephila clavipes | reverse complement strand
ACGTATTGCTGGATATAACATCAAAAATAATGAAACGTCTGTTAAACAACATGATAACATCTCATAATTAATTTATGGTAAAAAATATTTCAAAAAATAATACAATTAATCATTTTTGAAGAGAAAAATATTTTTTTGTTACACATATAAAACGTTTAGGCTCATTAATTCCACCTTAATCCAATTTTAAAAAATAAGTATCCCCACCCCGAAATCGAAAAATAATGAAAATATTGATTGCTATTGATAAATACGAAGTTTGTGATGTGTTTACGCTGATGAATAATTTCAAGCAAAGCTTCACTGTCCCGGATATCGACTGGGAGAAAAAATGGAGTTCTTATAATTAATTAATGCCCTTGGAAATAATGAATGCTTTCACAAAACTGTTTTGGTTTTCACAACTGCAAGCAATATAAATATGGAAAAAAGGCTAATTATATATTTCTACCTTGAAATTTCATTAATTTTGGGAAAACGATTAAAACTTGTCAAAAACATTTAATGCAATTTAATCTTTCAATTCATATGGATGGCAATTGTAGAAGTTCCAACAAGTGCTTTCATTTTAAAAAAACAATTATCTTATTTCTGCTTATTTTTCTTGAATTGGATATACATTTTTTCTGAGTAATATATTTCATTTAAAAAAAATAATCTTATTTTTCAAATTTAGTGAGATACTTTGTAACTATTTCTTAATAAAAAATAGCTACATGAAAATTTTTTATCTCTCGCGTTTTAACAATATATTTGCAAAAATTTAAGTTTATAGTAAGTTTACTTTTTAAAAAGAAATTTTATCAGCAATAAAAAAATTTTCATGTATTTATAATATGACTTTTTTTGATATATTTTAATGAGATACTATATGTTTAACTTTTTTTTGACTTTATTAAAAAAATTCAAATTTGTATGCTTACGACCAACTTTAATATTTGAAAACAAATGAGAATAAGTTTAAAGTCCATTTCTTATTTATGAAAACGCTTTTATGCTGCTTAAGGTGTATTCATTTAATTTTTTTATAAATTATTTAGTTCTTGACTAAAAGTAAGAAGGTTAGTGTTTTCTGTACAGGATGTGCACAGTTTTAAAGAAAGGATTTAGACATTATATTTTGTACTAAAATGCCTTTTCCTTGTGTTTTGTGTGAAGTATAAATTTTTCTAATTGAAAAAGTTACATGTATACTGGAATTAATTACAAGACGTAAAAATGTTTTTAACTAAAATATAGTGTAAGAGTTTATATTTATAATTGCATGTAAACTTTACTCAAATGCACATGTTATTTCTTATAACGTTTGATCACTTTGACCCACAAGATTCTGTTCCCGTCATTCGTAATACTATGAGCTTCTTTCGTGTTGTTGAAACATTTCATGAAGTTTTACGACATTTATAAATTACTCGTTGCCTTTGCATATCTTTAAAATTTCATGGCGCTTCAAATGACAGCATTAATGTTCTACTCAGAAAATAATTTCTGCACACACATGTAATTTTTCAAGATGTTTTTACAAATTCTGTCTTCATATTGATTTAGAAACCCTTTTTTTTTTACAAACAAATCATGATGATGAGAATTTTTATATGCTTTTGATATGAGAAATGCCAATCATTTCACTAAATATTTAAGCTTGAAGTAAGGCATTAGGTACGTTTTTTACCTACGCGTATCTAGAAGGAATTAATTCTACATACATTTAGAAGTATGTCACCCATCGGTATTGATATTAGCGATGCTGTCTGCAGTGCCGTTGGGGCTGGGATTGAATCCCGGGTAAGACATGGATGTTTGTAAATGTATAATGCCTTCGCGGCATGGGAGTACTTTAAATAGCTGTCGGTTCCGGACGTCCCGTGCCGTTGAGGTCCCTGAACGAAACGCGTTTCCTTTTTTAATTGGTGACCGTCCTCCCCTTTTCAGGAAGTACTCGTCTGAGGAGCATTCAGATGAGACACACGAGCAATGCACTATGGTAGACGTGCGTGCTGGTGTGTCCCACATCGACGCTCCTCACCGAACGTCGGATGTGGTTTCTGGGTTTCAGAACGTCGTGGATGAAGCGCCGCAGTCAATGAGTCACCCGACACTAGCGTGGACATGATGCCATGAAGTCTCTCTCAGATCGCTGCTCGCGGCGGTAATGGGTGACGCCATGCAACTCAGAACGTCACTCCGGTTCGAGGTGACGGTGCGTTTGACGGAGAAGGTGCCAGCGTTAGGGGTTTTTTACTTGTTTCCACGTCTGAAAATTAAATTACAGGGGAATCATTTTGTGGACTCAAGAAGAGGTTATCGAAAGTATGACAAAACAGCTGAATGATCTTTCAAGAAATGGATTACATGATTGTTTTGAACAATTATACGAACGCTGGAACAAGTATGTGGATGGAGGAGGACAACACTGGGAGGTCAATACGATTAAGTTATTGATCTACTTGTTAATAATTTGGACTTGACTTAATCCTGGAATTTTTGACCCTACCTTCTAATACTTCAGAAGTTAGTGATTAATTATGAGGGGAGTTTCACTTCTAGTTCACACTTATATTCATCAAATAGTTAATACTGCGTTGCCTAAACTTCAGCACTTATAGGCTTTAAGAGAGAAGTTGTCGCCCATTCTGAATAGTAGTTAGCGACACTGACTGCTGTGCCGTCGGGCCTGGGATCGAATCCCAGAGAAGACATGGATGTTTGTAAATGTATAGTGCCTTCGCGGCATGGGAGTACTATAAGTGGCCGTCAAACCACTAGTTCTCTCATGTGGTTGGTGGAAGGGGAAGATAATTTAGAAGCCCTTGACCAACCCAGGATGTTCTCCCTCTAAATTGGGGTGAAAACGGGCTAAATCATTCTGTTACCTGTATGGTGGTTAAAGCTACCTCTAACGACAGGCGTCACTTAGCCCTTTGCCATGATGAATTTCGTGGGACTTGAACTGGCCTTAGGTGATCAGGTGGCGTTAGTAACAATAATTACAACAAATGTATTGTCAATATTTTTTAGAATACGCCACTGTACCTGTCAGTGTTAAACGTATAATTAAATGATTGTTTATTTATTAACGTTACAAGTCGAAAATACAAGTAGTTTCTTGGTTCACAGAATCATAATTCTGAAACTCGATCTAATGACGAGGCCCACACATGAGCAGCACTCCATTTACCAAATGTTCACACTACATCTACGTGAGAATTTTGAGCCTGAATAGATTTAACGTACAAGAGCCAGCCATTCTACTGGAAGGATCTTCAGTGACCCTATGATTTGATGAAATAAAGTCGGCTCTTTCGTGACCATGACTTCTCATTTACCGCGGTCACAAGTTTAGATATAGGACGTGCATAAGAGGGTTTGATATTTTTTTCTCTGCATAATTAGATTCATTTGAAATTAATTAAACAGCTATTACATGTAACGTGGGAAAAGATTTAAAACATAATTGCTTCCAATTTTCTCCATATTAGGAAAGCAAAAAATACACGTTATGTTTAATGTTTTTATATATTTTTAGGATTCCATATTATATCTGTGTGATATTAGATTACTGATATTGGCTTACTGTGGAGTTCTTGTAAAATGTAATTTCTCAATGAATTGAAATACTATGTGCAGGTAATTTCTTATAAAGAAGAAATTACTTTCCTATCAAAATTGTTGCATCTTCAGAGCTTAGGTGTTTCCCTACAGGGAAGAAACTAAGCATCAAACTACATTGTGATGATTGATATTCCACTATATGGTGCTGCATTAAAACGTGTTACCAATTTCAGGAGAATGTACTAGGTCATAAAAGGTAAACACTAATCCGCAGTCCCATTCGAAAAAAAACATATTCTCGCTAAAATTAATTATATTAATGAGTTTAAAACCATAGGATCATTTTTCACCTAAATATAGAGGTATTAATTGAACTCTTATGGGTTTTACAAAAACGTTTGGATATACCATAATTCCAGGCCATGTTTTTGCTCATTAAGTAACTAGTCCCTAGAAGACTTACTAATGATCTAAATACCTCATATAAAACATGAAGGTTTCCACAATTGGTAGATAGAACTAACGCAAGAACATTTTGAAGCCAAGGATCATTTTTCACTTAAGGTATTCAACTACGTTCGGAACCGTGATTTTAAAAAAAAGACGCATAAATGTATAATTTTCAGGCTATTTACTGTCACTTAGATTATAATACATGTATGAAATGGTTTTAAGGGCATTTTGACAAAACATTATTTAAATACCATATTTCAGCAAAAAATTAACTTAGAATATACTTTTTTCAAAATATTCTCTTTTTGTGAAAAATGCTTCATGATAATATTTTGCCTGCATATATAGCTCAGACCTCTGTACTGAGACTTCACTATGAATTTCAAAAAATGCTCATTACTTTCAAAGATACAACCCACTGAAATAATTATCGGCGTTTTTTTCTTAAAATTTCTCCCCTCTGTTGTCGTAAAACATGGATAAACCCACTTCTAAGTTATATATTTCAAAAATTCTTGTTGAGCCTCTGTACAGAGGTCTGAGCTATATACAGGCAAAATATTATTATAATAGAAGCCTTTTGCACAAAAAGAGCATATTTTGAAAATGGGTCCCTCTATGTTCAATTTTTGTCAAAATATTGTACTTAAATTATTTTTTATTTGAATACTATTCTTAAAACAATTTTATATACATTTTCTAATATAAGAGTCACTAAATATTATAAATATGATCCATTTATACGCTTTTGCAAAATCTTGGTTCCAAACATATTGGGATACCTTAAATATAGAGCTGCTAATTGAACTATTTTATGGGTTTTACAAAAGCTTTTGGATATACCTTATCTCCAGGTCTTGTTTTTGCTCATTAAATAACTTTCCCTAGAAGACGTACTAATGATCTAAATACCCCATATAAAACATTAGGATTTCCACAGTTTGTAGATAAAACTAACGCAAGGACATTTTAAAGCCATGTGATACCTTATTCGGATAGTTTGAGTGCTCATCGAATTATTCTGATAGAAACATACTTCCATTTTGTGAGTTTGGTGAGTGTTGAATGTCTAGTCTTCACTTTTAATTTGTAGTTGACCGAAATATGATCTAAACTTCTGCAGTGGTCATATTGCTACTAAGCATTCTCTTAGGACTATTATATAATTGCATTCTGCTAAGCATTGAGCTCTTGAGCGTAAGCCATTGATTTAACTCGTCCATCAAGACTGTATCGATTTTCTCCAGCATAAATATGTAACTCAAGAGGTGAATTGAAGTCCAGTAATTGTAATGCTGGACCTAATGTCGGAGTTGAACGAAATATGAAACAATTTAGTTTTACTCTTTTTCATTTGTTTGAATACTCGTTCATTTGAATACTTGTACAGTGTTCCTCACAATTATGCATATTCCTTAAGAATTTTCTAGTACAGAGCTATTATACAAAATAATTCGTTAACATTTCGAAAGTATTTAGGGAAAGATATATCAAATGTACGTTTAACTTCATTTGAATCACATCATTATATAACCATTTATAAAAATTAAGTGATTTATTTCTGTACATGCGAAATTTATTTTTTTTTCTGCTTTGCGAGTTAACCCCCCTCGGATGTCTGAAAATGTTATGAATATATTGAATACTTTCAAGGAAAAATTTGGGTGCAAAGAGCTTCAGGTACATTTTAATGTCCCGTTTTCTTATAATAAAAGTCATTTGAATAACCTTTTAATTATTAGCCGTTCTTATATTTATTGAGATTGTAAAATAACAAGAAAACATTCAATACATTTTTTAATGGGAGATGTCTGTTTCTAATGTGAAGTGAAATCTTCTAATTGCAGACTTTATATGAAGTTCAGAAAAGTAATTGGATCATAAATACTATTGTTTGATGATGGTATCATAATATTCTAAAGTAAAATAATTTTGATGAGTTTTCTAGGATCAGAAATACGTCAGTTAATTTTTTTGTTTTGCAAATAGAGCATGTGTGTTGCATTGAGAATATTTATTAGAAATTACGCACCAATTCGATATTTACCTATAAAAAAGAGTACTTCAAATATTTAGTTACAATATCACTGGTATATGAAGAATATTAACAAATTATTGCATATCCCCTCCCTTCACAAAATCTTTTTGAAGGCCTGGAAACCATTTCATAGCGGGGTGAAGGGCTTCTAGAAATATCTCTTTGAATAATGAACCAAGATCATCCTATATTTGTGCAGCGTATTTATTTTGTCACTGAGAATTTGGTATTTAAAATTTTTCACCAATTTTATTATTATTTATCCAAAGTTATTGAATATTTATGTGTAAAAGTTATCTCAATTCAATCGGTGTATTAATAACTCTTTTGTGGTATCGCCTATAACATCACGAGGAGCAGAGTGTCTGTCATTCGAAACTGAAAACTTAGAGCTGTACTGGATTCTTTACTTTTCGGCAGTTGATTTCCTGCCACCAAGCTTTGATGCCGAAACCTGTGGTGTAAAAAATATTAGCAAATATCTTGTCTCTTTTAAGCTAAATATCAAGAAAAATTGTCAATGTTTTGTACCGTCATGTACCCTTGTTTGTGCCATTAAAGCGTTTCTCAAACTATCGGGCGCTATAATGCCCGACATGATAACCCTACAGGGGTGGGGGGAGCGTGAGCATGTCAAGAAGTTGAAAATATAAGATTTAAGATAGTTATTAATTTACTGAGATGGAGCAAAACAAAATAATTCTGACATTACAAAAAATAAAAAATATGCAATTATTCGTATATAATTATAAATGTAATAGTACTGCACAATGTATTTGATAAATTATTTTTATCAGTACAAAATTAAAAACAAGTTTAATAATTACTACTGACTTCCACGAACTTGTCATATACAAAATTTACTTCTTATCTTAAACATTTGAACGTTTTATAATTAGAGTCGTATTGTAACCTTACGTCAAAGTACAATATTATTGCATTCAATACATTGTTATTGTATGCGGGGGGCGGGTCGCGATGTAAATTATGTCTGAAAATAGAGTTACTGATGTTGAAAGTTTAAGAAGCACTGGGTTAAATCATAACTTATTTTGCCGATTATTAAATTACATTCAGATAATAATGTCCATACTATAAGTACACCGAGACTTTTGGTCTGAATTTTTAATGTTTAACATTTCCTAAATTATTAGAATTAATTGCATGAATTTTGGTAATTAAGGTTTAACCATTATGACGAATATACATATATATATATATATATATCTGGCTATCTGGCCAAAAGTATCCAGACACCCATTAAAAAAGTGGTTCTGGCGAGTGACGCAATTTGATACGTAATTGAAAGCTATAAAAGTGTTGGTAGTGGTTTGTCAGATTGTATTTATGCGTTTGTGAGGCAATAGGTAAGTCAAAGGATCTCAGTGAGCTTGATCGTGGCAGTAAAGTGGGATGCCACCTTTGTGGAGGAAATCAGTTCGTGAGATTATGGACATTCTACAGAAGCCTCAATACACTGTGTGTGATGTAATTGTGAAGTGGAAACGTCGAAGCAGTGAAACGGCAGAAAAACGAACCGGTAGGCCGAAAATACTTGGTGAACGTAGCATCAGAACTCTGAAAAGGGTAGTGAAACAAAACCGCAAGTCCTCGTTGTTGGAAATTTCTCAGGAGTTCCAAAGTTCATCAGGGATTAGTGTTAGCAGCAAGACTGTCCGTCGAGAGTTAAAAAACTTGGGATTCCACGGCCGTGCAGCCGCTCACAAGCCAAACATCACTCCACAGAATGCGAAGCATCGATTGCAATGGTGAAAAGCTCTCCGTCATTGGACTGTGGACATGTGGAAAACTTTTCTTTGGATTGATGAATCTCGCTTTACAGTCTGGACGCGTCTGGGTTTGGTGGATGCCCGGCGAACGTTTCTTTAATGACTGCATTGTGCCGACTGTTAAGTTTGGTGGTGGAAGCACAATGGGGTGGGGGTGTTTCTTGTGGTTTGGCTTGGGTCAGTTAGTTCCTGTGATTGGAAACATGAGCTCTGAGATGTATGTGGACATTCTGGACAATGCTGCAATCCCTACTCTATGGTAATATTTCGGGGAAGGCCCATTTCTCTTACAGCAGGAAAACTGCTCCATTCACACATCGAGGCTTCCACAGACGTGGTTTGACGAAATGGGTGTTAAAAAACTGGACTGGCCTTCTCAGAGCCCCGATTTAAATCCCATAGAACTCCTTTGGGACAAATTAGAGCTCATTACTTAGCCAGCCAAATCGACCATCCGCACTGCAAGCACTCACTTCAACTGTGATGGACGCCTGGAAGGCAATTCCTATGTTCACCTATCAAATATTGGTGGAAGGTTTTCCCAAACGTGTGCAGGCTGTCATCCATACAAAAGGAGGACCAACATTATATTAATATATGCCTGAGGATGCTTTAAGTCCATACCACTGGGTGTCCGGATACTTTTGGCCAGATATATATATACATATATATATATAGTGTGTGTACACACACACACAGACACACACACAGATATATGTATGTATGTTTATATATGTACGAGGGTTGCGGTAAAAGTCATTGCAACTTTTTTTCTTTTTTGATGATACCAGTCCGGTTGGAAAATGTGACATATACAGACGAAAGGACAAGGTGTTTACTACATGTGTGGTCAATAAATAACACTGAAATATCGTAACACACTACAGGGCAATGTAGTCTTCACGGTGCAAAAATGACAACACATTACACAGTACTGTACGGTATGGTAAGGCATTATTTCCAACGGCTTCCACTAATTCACTGTGATATTCCATCGCATTTTTCCATCGGTGAATGGCTATTTTGATGTAAGAACGCTGCTCAACTTGGGTCTATCCATCACATGACACTCACCAACTGGCTAATTTCACATTCTCGCTGCGCTACTATCAGCAATCACAGATCCATCTGTTCTTTTGTATACACACTATGCTTGCAGAACTTCCCCACGGCTTTTATACTTTTGTGATCCATTCACATACATACAAGAAAAATATAGTTTCCATGACTTATGCTCCAACCCTCGTATATATATATATATATATATATATATATATATATATATATATATTCACGGCTTAGTTCTTGGCCAGAATGAGAGCATATAACATGAACTCTTTTTGCAGTAGAGTTTCTACAACAGCTTTTCTGTGTTAGTGCCAAATCCCCCTTCTCTAACACTAGTTTGTCTCAAATCTCGTGGTCGGTGGCTGATCAGGGGAACGTATTTTGTAGATGGATGCATTTAGTAATCGGCGATTGAAAAAAAATTGAATTAATTTCAACTTTTGTGTTCACTAGGGAAAAAAGGCTGTGGCGATTTATGAAATGTTGACACATTATCGCGAACGCAAGCGCGGCATCAACGTTTCAGAGAAGGCAGGTAAAGTGTAGAAGACGACTATTGCACTGGACTTCGGCGGAATTCCCACACCGCTGAAAACACTGAAAACGTTTCTACGGCGTTACGTAAGAACATGTTTCTAATAGTAGTGAAAATAGCAGAATCAGTTGGGATATCCAAGGTCACATGTCAATGATAGTGACTAAGGATCTAAGAATGCATACGGTGTATCAACACATCGTTCCTTGCATGTAAAATGAAGGTCAAAAGGGGAATTCAAATAGAAATGGCATTAGATTTAACCTCGACTGTTGACAAAGATTCTTCATTACTTGTCAGAATTATTACTGGAGACAAGAAATAGTATTTGTTGCATGTTTCATAATTCTATAGATATTCGGAAAGGTGGAAATCACCACAATCTCCAAGCGCAAAAAAATTCCACCAAGATCTTTCTAACGGAATGGTCATACTAGAGGTCTTCGATATCTCTCCAGGGTATTGTACAACTGGAATTTATTCCAGAAGGACACGCTGTGAACGAAGAATTCTTTGCAGATATCTGGCATCGTTTGCAAGAATCCATTTGGAAGAAGAGACCAAAATTGTGGGCCGAGCATTCATGGCTTCTTTTGCATGACAACGCTCCTGCACACAGATTCTTATTCGCCACTGAATTTGTTGAGAAAAGGAAAAAGGCTGTTTTTCCGTATCCTCCTTATTCCCATAATCTTGCTCCTTGCGTTTTTAGCCTAGTTCTTGTTCTGTCACTTTGCAGATGAAAATAAAAGTTCACCGCTGGTTAAATTAAAGGATATGTCTAAAAATGGATTCCGGAAATGTTTTGAAGACCTTTAGGAACGATGGCAAAAGTATGTTGTTCCCCAAGGGTCTTATTTTGGAGGATCATGCGTTTCAGCATTTTAATTCCTTATATTTTTCAAGTTATAGAGTCAGTCTGAGAACTTGTGCATCCTACCTCGTATATATATATATATATATATATATATATATATATATATATATATATATATATATATATATATATATATATATATATATAATTTTGGAACTACATAACTAATATTTTTCATTATATTATTACTTACTTGATTTGTATAAATTATACATCATTTTAAATTTTTAGAGTTAAAAATTTGTACCATTTAGTGTTAAGAGCTGTTATAGGAATGAGTAGAAGATATATTATCAAATGCTTGGGACATTTGCTGAACATTTGGAGCTATGTTGATAGGTCCTTTGATTCAGATAATTTTAGTGAATGTTTACGAAATGAGAGAAAATGGGAGAAAACATATATAGGAAAAGAAAGAAATCAATCACGGGAATTTTTTTTTTTTTTTGACGCTTTGACCCTAAAAAGCATTATAGAAATTTTTCTTATCTGTAAATGAAATAAAGAGAATACGTTCTTATTTCAAAGAAAGGAAACCTTTTTAAATGAATAGTATTCATTATCATATACATAGTAAGATCAAACAAAAAAATTATCAAATATAATATGGGCAAGACGTACATTTTGAGCATAGTTTATTTAAGTAGTTTAAAATCTTATAAAAATAAATTCAATGCTTTAGTCTTAAGAATTTAATGTTACATTTGTTATAATTTCAAACTGTTTGTAATTGTTTTACTTTTGAAAACAAATAAGTAATTAAATAAAATGTATAAAAATATGGTTTACAATTAAAAAAAATAAATTCATGTGGAGTTTTCTTTTAAACATTTGTTATTAAAATTTTGAAAAGTATTCTTTGTCATTGTAGCAAAAAGGTAACGTCATAATTTTTTAAAAAGAATTATCTTGAATTCAAATAAAAAAGAAATAGTAATTTTTTCTTCATAATATCACTAATAATAAATTTGTTTTTGGTGCATTAAACAATTTAATTCAAATCAAAAGAAAGGTGAATATATAAGCAAAATACTTTTGCTAAAATAAACAGATTCCTCGAAATCTTTCTCATATGATTAAAAATCTTATTTCATTTTAAAATGAGCTTAAAAAGTTGTAAAGACTTGTGAAGCAGTCGATTTTTTTAATAAAAATAATTTGTCATTTCTTTTTATTCTTATTTAAGAGTATTAAAAATATTCTACATTCACTATATATATAAATATATATGCACAAAACCTACGTAAAATTATTGAAATAAATAAATAATTCAGTTTCAGAATTCATTCTTCCAATACTTGTTCCTGAATTATTGGTGTACAGAATAATATCTTCTTGAAATTAAGTTCCTTACTCTTAAAGGCACGATAAAAATGATTTAAGCTTAAAAGGAAATCTCTTGTACTTTTCCCATTAATTTTCTCATAAGGTTTCCTCTCTTTTAATGTTATAGAAATAATTACTTCAACTGAAATTATTAAGAGATGTCTTTTAAAAAATGCATTGTGAAAAAAACTCATTTTGAATTAGTTCAATATTACAATTCAATATTGAAACAATTCGAAATTATTTACACTGACAGAGCAAAGCCGAGAGCTATAGAATCTATAATCTATTTATCTATTAATAGTAGAAGAAGTAATAGAAACAGTCCGAAAAAATAATAGAAAAAAATTAATAATATCAAAAATAATATTTTTAATGTAAAAATAATATTTTTACATTATTTTGCGGCTGTTAAAAAACCTATACAATACAAAACATGTGTGGAATAGTAACCACATTTACTGAAAGTAATAATAATTAAACTTTTCTTTTATTATCCTTAGAAGCTAAATCTCTTATATTCACTGATCTTCTAAAAATAAGGTATTGCTATTATGTTCATGTTAAACAACACACATCTCTAAAATCTCTACTTGAAAGAGTCATTGAATTTTTCATAATTATAAATCTATCATAGTTTTCAACCTAAAACTAATTCCATAAATAAATAAATACAACAATAAATAAATAACAATAAATAAAAATACAATAAATAAATTGACTAAGAATAAATAAATAAAAATAAAAAAGGAACCATGGTGTCTAGGGAAATAAATTTAATATCGGTTTTATATAATAAGGATTCTCTCTCTTGTTCTTAATGATTTGGCAGAATCGAATTTACATGCTATAAACCAGTGTTTCTCAAACTATGGAGCGTGCTCCCCGTAAGGGGGCGTGATAACCCTACAAGGGGGCACGAGCTTATCAGAAAGTCGAAAATAAAAAATTATTTTTTAAAAAAATCATTAATTTACTGAAAGCAAGCAAAAAAATAGCGTTCTGCCATAATAAAAAATAAAATACACACATTTATATTGATATAAGGCATTTGTAAATGTATCAGTACTGCGCAATGTGTTCCATAATTCATTTAACAGCACTAAGTTAAGAACAAGTTAAATAATTACCAGTGACCCCCTATGGACATGCCATAAAAATCTATACAAAATTTAACATTGATCTTGATAATTTGTATGGTTTATAATTAGATTAGCACTGAAGCTTCACGTGAAAGTATATTATTATTGAATTCAATACATTGTAATTATATGGAAGGAGGCGTGAAGAAAATTATGATTGAAAATTGGATCGCAAGTATATAAAGTTTGAGAAGCACTGCTATAAGTTTCGTTGGTTAAAAGTTTTGTATGCTACATGGGAAATTACAGCCATAAACAAAGTAGGCCTCTTTACAGGTCATTTAACCACTAGCGTAACTGACAGCGTTTCTAGTATCCCGAGAAATTCCAGATATTTGAGGATACTGAGAGAGAGAGATTTTGACGTTATGACCCAGATTTCATTCTTTCTTTTGATGCTGACTCGTTCGTGTGTTTCGTTTCGCTTTTTAAAGTTTGTATAACTATTATAGTTGTTTAATTTTTTTCTTGCCAATATCGTATTACCGTTGGATTTCCACAAAAGTGGTACTAAATGAGAATATATTTGCCGGAAACAGATGAATACGACAGTGACTCTGATACGGATTTATCTATTTGTGATTATTACGATGAAGAGAAGGAGCAAAAATGGCAATACACTTATGTAACGCATGATAAATAGGAACATGTCCGAGGAACATTTCGAGTAAATTCACTAAGAGATTTGTAATTTTATTTTTAATTTTCCGCCTTTTCAAGCTTTTGTAACCTAGACATTTTATAACTTAACTTACGTAATTTTATGCAGTCTCAAAAATGAAAATCTAACTTATAATGTTCCATGTGCTTGTTACGCTGGCTGTTCACCTAAATATGCTATTTATCCGTATGAGGTTACGATGGGATTTTGCCATATATATAGCACAGCCGATTAATAGTAATCAGCAAATGATTCTCAAGGACACATCATTAAGTAAAAATAACAAAATGTTTATGATCAATAAAAATTATAATTTTAATATTTATAATCGTATGAATATTGTCTTTTTAAGCAGAAGATAAGATGAAAAATGAACAAGATATATAATCAGATCTTTGAAATTTGAGCAAAATTCGAGCTGTATTGTAATAAAGTTTTACCAAAAAGAAATCCACATACATCTCAAAGGTCCACTATCACTAAAACGTGAGTGACAGACATGTTACCTGTATAACCTTAATTAATGAATCGTAAAACTATGTTACGAGCTCTTAATACAGAATTGAGATCATTTGCAATATAATAAGTGTCTACATGACGACGTTTGAAGCAGCATGGACCGTCAGCTCAAAGACCATGACTTTGGCTACTCTTGACATCACAGACATAAGAACAATCAATGTTTTGGTCGACGATGAACCAGGACGCTACAAAGTTACAAAACAATCTGTTCAGGTGCGCGCGAATCCAGGTTCTTTTTACAACATCATGATGGTCGCATCTGCGCTTGGCGGTATTGTAAAGAACTCACATTGGCGGAGAGCATACGACATGGTCATACATGCAGTGATGGTATAAGGGTACCATATTATACACCTTTAGGTCAACTGTTGATTGCATTGACGTCACTTTGAACAGTGGCCGCTACATTTCTGATATGTTGAGGGCCGTGGCTCTACCCTTTGGAGACATGAGAAACGCTACGTTTCAGCAGAATAATGCCCAATCGCACGTTGCTGGTATCGTATGGACTTTTTTTGATACAGAAAATATTGAGCAGTTGCCCTGACAGGAACGTTCGCTAGATTTTTCGTCAATAGAAAACGTCGATCAATCGTTACTAATTACAGGCTTTTCACCATATGCCAATTGAATACAGTTGATGAATTAAGGCATTATGTTAAACAGCTGCATACCATACATACCTACAAACATATACCATACGTACCTAGACACATACAAGTGTCATTCGACCTCTCTTTGACTCAATATCCAGGCTTATAATACATGCTTTTGCTATCAGAGTTTGGTAGTGATTTCTAAAGTTCTACCCTCCAAAACTCCTTAAAAAGTAATCACTTCTTATTTTTAGTGTTATGTATTTGTGCAATGAGTATCGTTTTGTTTCTTAAACTTCTTCCTGGTGTCGCAGTTTTTATGGACAATTATGTATAATTGCATATGAATGTGACATATGAATGACGCGTAACTTTGAATCGTCAGTGTAGGGATTAACTACAAACCATACAAATTTTCAAGATAAGTATTAATTTTTGTATACAATTTTATATATGGCATACCCATGGGTTCACTGGTAATTATTAAACTTGTTCTTAGCTTAGAATGTTAAATTAGTTATAAAATATATTATGTAGTACTGACACATTAATGAGTGTATTATATCAGTACAAATGTATATTTTATTATGTCCGAATGTATTTTGTTTGCTTACATATAACTAGGTGTATTAATAATTTTTTGAACAAACTTTTTTTTCGATTTTTCAATATTTCCGCGCTCCTCTCGTAGAGTTATCACCCCCGCAGGGGGTGCGCCCCACAGTTTGAGAAACGCTTCCATACAATGTTAAGGTACGAGTTTACAGCGCGACTAATTTCGTTCCAAAATATATGAACATGCTAACTTTCCTCATTAAACAAAGAGGTTTTGAATGCTGTATTACACGACTTATTATGGTTTGTGAACGTAAATGAGCAAAATATATATATAAAAAAGAAATTGGCAACTGTGTACTCAAGTGAAGGAAGTTGAAACTGATCAAGCAAGTGGAGAATCTGTTGAAAAAATGTATATTAATCATGATAGAGAAAGTAAATTTGAGAAAACGAATAAACATGAAGCGTTTGAGTTGAAAGAAGAATTTTCAAATGCTACCTAAAGAACTCCCAACAAGAATAATACGAAGTCGTAAGTGTACAAGACATAGTTTGCCGGATCAAAAAGACACAAGCAAGAAAAAGTTCTACATGCTATTTGTCGATCATCAAAGTACAATAAAACTGCAATGAATTGAAGAAAATAGGACAGTTTTGCCTACAAATAACATTCCTGTAATGTTAGCGAAAAGTGACTGTGATTTGTGCCTTTTATTAAAGTAACACACATTTGAAACTTCTTGATTTAGTTTGATAGATATTTTTTTCTCAAATTATCAAAGATAATATTGAAAAGTCCTTAAAAGTAGGTAAGGTAGCACTCTTAATTAAATTATTTACAGCAGCAAAGATTTCATTTGTTCTGTAAAAATAATTAATAAAAGAGGATTGCATGAGATGACGGGCCCGAATGACCAGTAACGTCAGTATCGATTGCGCTCCTTGTCCCGGGTTAATAAACACTAAATCACTCGTTGGTAAGCTTGCCTGTAAGCTTGGAAGGAGGTAAATATCATTGTAACAGGTTCTATTCACAATTATTACTAATCCTCTTGGGAAAATACTTTTTATGACGTTATATGATAATATACCTCTTTCTGTAAAGTAATCGTGATTTATTTTGATGAGTGTATCTATTTAAAGTGCAGCAAAGAGGGAAATTAAGAGGATGGTAATTGTTTCCAGAAGAAATCCTAGAAATTACACAAGTTTATATTGGAAATGACCGTGGTTTATGTTTAAAAGATACGACGGGGCAGTGAAGAACAAGCATTATTGTTTAAGACCATTAGTTGATATACACTGGTGTGAAAAAATTCAGGACGAGATGGTTTTTTCAATATAACTTTGTACAAAAGCTTTCCAAATCAACACATTTAATACCGTAAGATCCCCAATACGTAAGGACATGTGTAATGTAAGCAACACTTACTAAAAGAGAAATCAGAGGGATAAAAAGAAGCTTGATTGAAAAAGTAGCATGGAGCGCAATGCAACTGAAGGCCGAAACATCCCTGTGATGGGTGTCCAGCCAGAAACATCCGGTCTTTAGTAGGGGATATGATCTCCCCTGCCTGCTAGGCAGGTTTCACAGCGTCTGCCCATGCTGAGAATGAGGGTGTCAATGAGTTGTTGTGGCATTGCTGCCCATTCGTCTTGCAGCGCCAATCGAAGCTCCCGAATCGTTACTGGTGGTAAGGTACGAGCTGCCAAGCATGTGCCTAGAAAATCCCATACATGCTCGATGGGATTGAGATCCGGAGATCGTGCCGGCCAATCCATACGTTCAATATCCTCACTCTCTAAGAGCTGTTCGGCAGCTACTGTGCGATGACATGGTGCATTGTCTTCCATGAAAAGGAACTGCAGACCCATAGTGCCTCTAAAAAGACGCACATATGGAAGAAGAATCTCGTTACAATAACGGGTCCCGTTGACTGAACCTGCGTCGAAGATGTGAAGGTCTGTACGACTACCAAGCATGATGCCTCCCCAAACGAGAACACCGCGACCTCCATACCTGTCCCTTTCAATGATGTTCGAGGGATGATTGCGGCTTCCCCGCTCTCTCCAGATGAGTATGCGATGAGAATCGCTACTCAAACTGAATCTGCTCTCATCTGTAAAGAGTACTCGTCCCCATTCATTGTCTCTCCAATTCCGGTGTTCCCGGCACCACAGAGAATGCCTTCTCCGATGGGCAGGCGTTAAAGGTACACACCGTACAGGGCGTTGTGCAAACAGACCACCACCGTGCAGTCTTCTGGCCACGGTAAAACGCGATATCGGTCGTCCAGTCGCCTGTGTCTAGCGATTTCTCCCGTTGTCTGCCGCCTGTTTCTTCTGGCCTGTAAGACAATGTACCGGTCATCTGCGGGTGTGGTTCCTCGTGGACGACCACTACTGATCCCCCGGATAGCTGTTCCTGTAGTTTGAAATTGTCTCCAAAGTCGTGAAACGATGCTGTGAGCAATTCCGAACTCTGCAGCCACACTTGTCACACTGCGGCCTTCCTCAAACTTCCCAATGATTCGACCTCGGGTAAAAGCATCCAGATGTCGTCTAACAGATTGATAATTCGCCATTTCTCGCTGAGGCAGCAACTCGGTGTGATTTGAACTGCTATACGGCGTGCAATCTCTTTGCCACAAATACTGATCGTACACCGACAACATGCTTTATACTACTCAGACACTCCCCCATTACGTCTACCTGCATATCTGCGCATGTGCTACCGTACATCACCTTACTTAATCTCCTGATTGGTCTTTCTGTCCGCTCTGCCTCTTCGTTCAGCTGATATGCTAAATTTTCGACTTCGTCCTTAATTTTTGCACACCAGTGTATATGTAGATTCCAGATTTTTGGCTTACTATTTAAGCAGAATTGATCGTATAGCTTATGTCAGTGCTTCTAAAACGCTCAATACTTGCGACCAGTTTTTCAATAATAATTTTCATTGCACCTCCCCCACACAATTACTATGTATTGAATGTAATAAAAATGAACTTTGAATGCGAATTTAATTAGAAACCAAGCTTGTTATCAAGATAAGTACTAAATTTTATATATGACAAGCACATGGCAGACACTAGTCATAACTAAATCAGTTTTTAATTTAGTGTTGATAAATTAATTACCAAAAATACACTGAGCAGTAGTGATACATTTATACGTATATTATATGAGTGTAAATGCATATTCAGTTTTTATTATGCCAGAATGTATTTTGTTTGTTTCCTTTCAGTATAAATTAATACTTATCTTAAATCTTTTATTTTTGTCTTTTCAATATGCTCGCGTGCTCTCCACATAGGGATATCACGTCCCTTATGAGGCGCTCACCACAGTTTGAAAAACTCTGGCTTTTGTTGATAGTGATTAGACTCTTATTTCAATAGAATGCCTCATCCTTTGGTTATACGTTCACATTTCAGCGAGTGAGAGTTCGCGACAGTGTATTTTGGGAATGAAATATAATTTTAAGTATGAATACTATGTTAAAAATATATCAATGTATTTTGGTTTGTTGAATCTCATTTACTTTTAACATTATGCCAAAATTTTGTAGGAAATTGAAATTAAGAACATTATTCTACCGCTTCATTTTAAATATTTTGTAATTTTCAACATTTTATTCAACATAACACCCGTTATTGAATAAATTATTAAATTTACTTGAAATGTTGCCTAGATTGGTAGGAAAATCGTTAATCAAATGCTATCCAGTTTTATGAAAATTTCTGATAAATATTGATAATTTCTACTTGTGCAACAAAGTATTTCCTTCACTAAATTTCAAATTCGTAAATATACTTCAATTATAATCAGTATAGCTTTTGAAAGGAAAACAATTAAAAAATCGCTGAGCAATCATTATCAACCTCGCATCAGTTATCACCCAACTCAGAAGTGTGGAAGTTTGAATTTGTAACATTCGGTGCGAAGCTCTATTAGAAGTGTCATTAGCTCGAGTGAAAGTGATTAATCATGACAAGCTTCAGATTTATCTGTCTTCCATTCCATTTGTCAAAAGGATTTAATTGAGAACAGAAAGCCAGAAAGAGAGAGAGAGAGAGTGATACGGTTGAAATTTTCACTCAGTGGATATCTTAGCCTTTAGTAACTGAAACCAGTTTCATTCTGTCTTGATAAAGGGGAATAATGATACCATGCCGATACTCAGTGTATTATGTAACAAATATTAAATTGGATGAGAGATATTTGAAGCAAATATTTGTAAACATTCATTGCTATGATTATTCAGTTTTACGTAATGAAGGCATTAAAATAATTCTATAACTGAACTAATTAGTAATTATTTTTTCTTGCGCATTGTTTTATACCATTATATTTAAATAAAAAATTTCAATATTTTAGAACATGGGTTTGATTTGAGTTTGATAATACCTTTCTACTTGAAGCATTTATTTAAGATATCAAAAACATGCTAAAATTTTCTTTTATATACGATAGCATACTCTAAAACTTTACAAAAATCTTTTTAAGTATCAATGACAGTATATACTAATACTTACCCCCACACAAACAACAATATTTAAAATAAATTATCTAAATTTTACAAAAAACACTATTATAAAGAGAAATATAAGCAATTGTTTAAGGAATTGTTTATATCGGTTACCGAAGAAAAGTAATAAAACTATATTTTTAAAAGTATTCTAAAATAAACTACATAAATTTTTAAAGGATGTACTAAAATTGTAATAGTTTATTAAAATATAAAAGTTTTAGAGCTAAAATGAAGTAATAACTAAGTAAATGAACTGTGACATATTTATGGAGCTAGTATTAAAATATTCAGACTACAACTAAAAAATGTTAGTTCAACAACAAATAAATAAGTACATTCCCTAGAAAATAGTATACATATCAGGTTCAAAAAGTTTGATATAAATACATTTATAATATTTTGTGCTATCAAACTTCGCCGCAATATATTTTGAAAAAGTTTGATAGCCACTTCTGGTAGATTATAGACCAATTTGAAATTTTTCTAATTTTACTAGCTGCAAATGCACGGACTTTCTCTACTTTTATAAATTTTTCTTCACAAAATCAGCACTTCTAGTACTCTTTTTCAAAATGACTTTCAAACGACGTATTCATCGGACTGAACCACGGCTCCCAATCCAGAACATCCCAAAAGTAGCATCCACGTAATTGCAGACTTCCATACTGAAATAATTCGGCGCACCATCATGCTGAAACCTCATTTGGTTGTGAACACCAATTGGAATTGCTTGCAGCAATTCTGGTGAAACCTCTTTAAGAAAAATCCAATAACTGTGGCCATTGAATCGGGTTGGCCAGAGATACGGGTCTATGAGGTAATAATTCACAAAGCTAGACCAAACATTCTTACAGAAGCGTTGTTGGAATATACGTGTGGCGTGGGAATTTTCTGTTGCCCGCGCATGAGAATTGTGCATATGAGCCACATAGCCTTTCCTGCACATGAGCAGGAAAGGCTCAAGTGTTTTATGCTTAAATATTAAATATATTAATGTCTCTAACAATCTATACATGTGGCATCTCAAATAAATTCTCCTCTTCATTGTATTATTAAATCATTGGGGATAATCATTTTAACAACTTTATGTTTAATTTCTCCAAATTTTGCGAACAAATACAATGTAATACTCCAAGGTATATGGATCACGGCTTGCATATTTATAAACAATGTAAATACATACACCCAACGTGCGATTATGTTTATGTTATCAGTACAGTAGAACGTCGTTTATCCGAAACGTCAATTATCTGGAGTGTCAAATATATCCGAGCCAGTTTTTCTTTTCTTCAACTACATGTACTGTGAAAAAAAAAACAGTATCTTAGTCTCATTTCGAAATCTAGTTTTATTTTGAAATAAAAAATAGTGATTACACTGATCAAAGCAATAAATTAATAGTGGTCGCACTAACGCCAGTCTAGATAAACAGAAAAAGTAAAGTTTTGCTTCAACTGTATATGAATACGTTTTCGATCGGTGCGATTCTCAACAGTTATTTCGCATGAGTCCATAAGTGACTGGAAAACTAAAGGTCAGTGATATTGGGGAATTTCAGTTGTATAATTTGGTAAACATCTGCGCGGATAATTATATTTACTTGTTTCCAATTGAGGGAGTATATATGTTCTCTTTTGTTGAGTTGGGAACTGTTATGACTTCGAATTCGGAAGCGCAACGTCTTAAACATAGAAACAAAGCTTGAAATTTTGAACCGAATAACGAAGGGAGAATGTGGAGCGCTTCTGGCACAGTTTTATAATGTAGGAAAGTCAATAATATTTGAGAAAAAGAAAGCCGAGAAACCATTTCAAATTTTGCGTCAAACTTGCGTCCTACTCTACTACATCTGCTCAAGAGAATTGCAGACCTTGTAGCGAAAAAACAACGACGGTGTGCAATGGTACAGAGAAAAATAAATGATTATTTTCCAGTAAAAAGGTAAAATTGCGACATTTTGCGCCTATTTTACTTTTCTTTCAAGCATGTTTCCCGCATATGATGATTTTCAATATTCGTCTAGTGTTTGGTTTCATATACTACATGGATCGTATTCGGTTTTCGGTTATCCGAATAGTGTCCGGTCCCAATTGATTCGGATAAACAACGTTCTACTGTACTAAAAATTTGAGTCTTTCTTGAGAAGTATTATTTTTGCATTTTATTCTGTACTTTTAAAATTTCGAACTAAGTAGCGAAATCCGATTGTAGATTTAAGCATTAATATATTTTGAATGTATGTAAGTTCGTATAACCATTTTATTGTCATTTGGAAAAAATTCTTTTCCATTATTTTAGAAAATCCATATCTTGCTTTTTTGAGTTAAGTTAAATACCCTAATTCTGATGTGTGGATTAAGGTTTTGAATTTTTTTCATTTGAGACTTATTTTTTCTTTGTATGCTGTTACTTTAATTTGTTTTATTTAATCCCCTTTAAAATGAACGTCAGAAAAGTTTTAAACGGATTATTCAAAAGTCGTGGAAATGCATAAAAATAAAATGTCTTAGAGAATAAAAAAGTGCATTGTGTAAAAAATGATTTCTAAAAAAAGGGAGCTGCCAAAAAAGTTTGAAGATAGGTAGGGTAAGAGATTTCTCACGAATGTTTGCAGACGAGGATATAATACACTATAACTTATTGAAATAAATATTAAAAATATAAGCTTAGTTTTTTAAAAAAATCCAACCATTTTTATTCTACTTAGTGTCAAATACATGTAAAAGTATATTACTTTTTATAAATAAAAAAAATGATTCCAATCATTTTGAAGTATTTAAAATACCAGATTAAAAATCCATTGACGTAAATGAAAAGAAAATTCAACTGGAAGCAAACACAAATTCAAATCTGATTAATATAATTCAATTATGCTCAAGAACTTTTTATTTCAAAATTCTGATTTGCTTAGCATTTATTAAATAAGTTTTATATGAATGTTTGGAAAAAAAAATCGTTATTTAGTCAAATATCTCAATTGAAATGATTATTTTTATAACTGTAAATTTAATATTTTTTAAGTATATTAATTATATAATTTCAGATTATTATAATACATTTATATATAAAATTTAAACTTTCAAAGATTATCTTATTTTAATCTTGTTGAAATGATTACAAAAGAAACAATTTGTTTTGCAAGAAAAATAATAAGGAAACGATTTCAGAGAAATAATATTCCGAGTAATGATATTTTTTGACATTTTTAATCAACTACGCACAAACAGATAAAACTGTATTTTATTTTTCAATTTTTCAAGGGCTTACATGAAGAAAAGATTAAAAAATACTATTACTTTTGATATCAGAATGTTCTAAATGTACATAAACATTTAATTCCTAACTTATCTCATTATTCTTTTCAACTAATGATGTTCGGTGTGTATCCAAGGTTTCACACACAGAATACAGAACAAAAAAGGAATAGAGAGTAAAACCTGTTTTTGTGAGGAAGATAGGGACCACATAAAAAGAAACCGCACAAAGGAACATGCAAATATTTCATAAATCTGATATATATTATAAATGTAAAAGTTTGTGAGGATGTTTGGGGGTCTTTCACGTAAAAACAACTGAATGGATTTTAATGAAACTTCACAGTAATATAGCTTATACATCAGAATAACACATAGGCTATAATTTATAGCATAGGCTATAATTTACAAATATATTGTATGAAATGTCAAAAATAAAACGATATTTGTTAATTAAGTAGGAAAAAATTCTGCCATCTGCAAGCAATTCTGGCGAGGGCTGCAAAAAAGCCCATCACAGCATATATCTATCTCTTGTTTGTGAAAAACCCTTTTTGTTTTGGCTACGCAAGGCGCTCGCTTCTAATTAATTCCTGTGATCAGAATAATGCCTATTTTTTATTTCAGAATAAAACTAAGCTTAGAAGGGAGAGGTTGTTATAAATCTCTCTTTATTTTAAAGGTTTTTTTTATGATTTTATTATGCATATTTGGTAGTAAGAAATTGACCTTTTTTCAAAATAAATGCCTTTATCGGTTCTGGTACTTAAAGTAAATAAACTTTCTCGTTCACACTGCATCATTTGGACAAATTTTCTAAATTTATTTATGGTTCATAGTTAATTATAACTCTATAATTTTAATCGAATAGGCAGATACTGCGTTTTTAATTATAAAAAATAATTATAACTACTATACTGTATTTTTTGAAATGTGTGAGTGAGTGAATATTAACATCGCACTGTTCAGCTACACGAGGGCTTTTGGCAACGGATCACTTAATTTTGAACCATGGTCAAGTGACGTGGACGACACCTGAGCTGGCAACCCCTTCTCCTAACTACCACATCATGACACTTTGAAGGAATATTCTACCAATACTTAGCAGGAATATTCTTTAAAATCCACTCTTCCAAGATGTATGGCAGCACGGGTTCTATGATGAGTATTTTAGCGGGGAAGCCGAATTGTTTTTCAAAAGATATTGCGTTTTCAGTGGATTGCAAAGATTATTATTTTTGTCCCAAAAAACAAGTTTATGTCAAAATTTAAGTGTCTTATATTTTTCTTTATTAGTGAAGACCTTGGAAAATGATTTGACTACTTATTTTAAGTGAACGGTGCATATAATTAATTTTACAGTGAAATATCTTTAATTAATTTATTAGCTCTAATGGATTAAATTTTTCAAAGTAGAGTATTTGGTTTATGTATATCCCTTAATTTGTAAATGTAGTGATCCAAAAAATATTGTATGAAAAAACTGCAGTAAATCATAATGCGGTTGGATAAAGTATTAACGGGCATCGCTCCTAAACACGGCGGGTCTTACAAAGCTCTAATAAAGCTCGAGCTATGAAAGTAGCTAGGCATTTTCCAACTTGTCTCTATCGTTAACATTTCGCTATGTTTTTCATTGAATCGCCATTATAAGTTAAGAAAAAGCGTTCCTTGTGAATATTACAATTTTAACATAAAATAAATTAACAGAAAGTAATGTTAATGTATTACACTTTCAGATATAAATTATTTACTCTACTTTAAGCGTTCATTACGTAAAACTTTTAACAATGTGTTACTTTTGCTGAGCAGAGATCAGCTTAGGGAGGTATTTTCAAAAGTCGACCCTCAAGAGTATTACGAGGAATTATAAATAAAAAAAAATCCTTTTTATATCAGCTATTAGATCTACATACTTAAAATTTAACAAAGGTGTTTTTTTCTTTCTTTTTTTTTATAGCTGAGATATGCAAAAAGCTTTTTTTATTTAATTTGAAATTCACATAAAATTAACTCATTAAAAACTTCTTTATCCTTCAATCTGTGTTGTTTAATTTTTCAGTTAACCAGTGCGAACAACGGGTATACCAGCTAGTACTTACATATAACTGACAACTTTGTCGTCATAATACAGAATTTTTTCTTTATGTGAGGGAGAGGGACCACATAAGAAAATTCGCACTTAAAATCATGTCAATTATTTACGAACTTTATGAGAAATTATTTCCAAGCAAAATAAATAGTTAAATTCCACTTGGAAACATTTTAAAAACATTTTTTCTATCATTGTATACGTGGAGAAATTTTCAAAATGCTCATACATAGTTCACTGATACTCATCGTAATCCCAAAGTCCTGTAATGAATTAGCTCCAAATCGTTTTCGTCATTTAAAGATACAATTTCATTTGATTAATTTTTTGCACCATAAAGTAAGTGATAAGTTTTTGTGACGATGGTCAGTTGGTCAATTGCTTGTGATCGTCACGATAACCAGATATGCATGATCGAAGCTATTTTTGGAATTTTATACTCCTTTCAGAATTGGTATCTATTTTAAAAAATGCTTTTGAAATTTGTTGGAAAGTTGTATAAATGCATATATTTTCTCAGCTCTTAAAGAATTTAGTTCTTCTTGTCCATCTTCATTCAAGGTATCCGTCTACGTTCGGAACCGTGATTTTAAAAAATCTCATAAATGGATAATGTTCATGATGTTTAGTGTCACATAAATTATAATACATGCATAAAGATGTTTTAAGGACATTTTGACAAAAAATGATATTTAAATACAATATTTCGGCAAAAATTAACTTAAATAACCTTTTTTTTTCAAAATGCTCTCCTTTTGTGAAAAAATGGTTCTACTATAATAATATTTTGCCTGTATATAGCTCAGACATCTGTACAGAGGCTCAACTATGATTTTTGAAAAATTCTCATTATTTCAAGAGTTACCACCAACTGAAATAATTATCGTCGTTTTTTTCTTAAAAATTCTTCCCTCTGTTGTCGTAAAACATAGATAAACCCACTTCTGAGTTATATAGTTCAAAAATTCTATTTAAGCCTCTGTACAAAGGCAAAATATTATAATAGAACCGTTTTTCACAAAAGGAGAATATTTTGAAAATGGGCCATTCTATGTTCATTTTTTGTCAAACTATTGTATTTAAATAATTTTTTATTGTAATACTATTCTTAAAACAATTTTATATACATTTTCTAATCTAAGTGACACTAAATAGTATAAATATTATCCATTTATACGCTTTTTTAAAATCAAGGTTCCGTACGTAGTCGGATAGCTTAATCTATCAAACTATGATGATATCACTGTCCCTGAAAGTTTCGTCTTCAATCAAATGCATGCTGCTTCTTCGTTGAGAGAAGGCAATGGAACGTATATTGTAGAGAGACAGTAACAAATGAACAAAACATCTTGAATTGTATATATGCACATTGATAGAAAACATTACAGTGGTGCCAAAGCCGTTGAAATTCATATACCACATAAAAAAACGATCGTGCAAAAATAAAATCGCATTAAAAAGGAACTTACCAAAACAGGTTCTACTGTACTTGTAAAGCATGTAATTGAATTATTTCTGTTTTCTTTTAAATGCTCTGTTTTGTTGTGTTTGTCTTGGTTTTTTTTCAATATAACGCTTCGAATCCCGGAGGGAATAATGAACAAACCTGTACATTTACGTAGAAATATATTTAAAAATATTTTTGAAATTCATCAACTTAAATTCACTTCAGCAAATGATGCCATATATTCAGTATAAATAACAGCTACATCAATTTTTATGAAAGCTTTTTACAGTAGTTCTCTACTTCAATAAATGAATATATATGTCAAATTTCGAATCTGTAGTTGTGATAGTTAAGAAACCTCAATATTTTTTCTTAACTTCACTTAACACCTAGCAACTTCCCCTTGGGGTTTCATTTTCGCAGACAGTTTTCTTAAGGAGTTTCTAATCCATGAAAAAAGTATGCCTGCCAAATTTCATTCCTGTAGGTCTAAAAGTTGTGGAGAAATCGTGATGAGTGAGTGAGTTAGTCGCTTTTCTCTTTTATATAAAATATAATAAGTGTGTGTGGGTGTATATGCGCATGAGTGCGAGCGTGTGCTCATTACGTTGTTTTCAAATAGTTTATTGTATCAACATCGAATAAAAAGTTTCCGTAAAAAAGGTAACTTCATTTGTTACAATCGTATTGTGTATTATATATACTATATATACCTAACAGAAAAAAATGTCACTTGGCAAAGATGTGTCTGAGCAGCTAATTCCAGAGAATATCATATACAAATTTCAAGCTAAAATCTGATTGAAAGCTACTATACATACATGCACACGTACATACACATATATATATACTTGGATCAATACAATTTAGTTTATAGGTCCACAAAAAATTCTGCAATAATATATGAAAAACCAAACAAAAACGACAACACAACAAAAACTTTGAAGCTTAATTCTGAAAGATACATTCAAGATGTGTGTTGTATACCAAAATAAAACTCTAAAAAAATAGGAAGAAAGGGAATATATTAGGAATTTTTATTAGTTTTTTTGCTTTATACGTTCATTTACCCATTTTGCGAAGTGTAGCACAAAATATTCTTGCATATATCTGTGCATTCTTTGAAACCTTTCTAAGTACAATATGCGAAATTTTTACTGTAATATCTTCCTCATGCATAAACCCTTTTGAAGATGTTTGTGATTCATTCTTAGTTGGAAAGAACAGAATAATGAAAATTTTCATCCTCTCTCGCATGGCACCACTGATAACTGAACAAAAGAGTCTGTTAGGAAACATGTTTTATTACTTTGTGAGGAAAATGTGTTTTAAATGGTGTCTGAATCTAATTTTCTAATTTTCCATCAGAGAAAATCATTAATATCAATGTTGTATCTGATAGAGTAAGAATATGAATGAAATAATCAATTATTATTTTTTAATGTTATTTCCTTTTTGGATGTATTTTACTAATAAAATCCCAAAACCGAAATTTTTCAATGTTGTAATTCTAATACAGCTTCCATGTATAGAAAGATGAAAAATAATGATAGGAAGCCAAATTTGATGTTAAATTTAAAGGATCATTTTTAAAACTATATTTTCTCATGAGAAGAAAGATATTTTTATTTATTTTTCTAATATTTATTTCTAAAGAAATTTTTTTTTTCATTTTAGAGAATCATGAGATTAGAGCAAAAACTTAGCAGTGTGTTAAATTTGAGTTATTTAATACATTGAGGGGGAAAATGTTGTTTTACACTTTGAGGACATGTATTACTTTTTGTATTTGCATATTAACGATTTCATTATTTGTATTGTTTATAATATTTTAGTAAGAAGTCTGTACGTTACTTCAATAGACTCTGAAGGCGATAAAATAAGCCGTATTTATAAAATATATGATTACATCCTCTTTAACTTAAGTTTTCTTCTATCCAGCCAAATTGGCATTTTGGGCTTAAACAACTCTTCTCAACAAGCACACGTCTCTACTTAATAGCATAAAATATTCAGACATAGAGAATAGGTATGTTTTTTTGAACAAAATGTCCACTCGATTAATTTATTGAATTATAGTCGCCTAACTACCTCAAGAGGCAGGAGATCTAGAATAATTATTTTGGCGGGTTTCAGACGTTGTATCTTTTTTAAGATAAGTATCCTCAATTTCTTAGCACCATAAAATCCGGTGTATATCGCGCACCTATACTTTCAAAAAGCAATTTTTAGATTTTAGGTAAATTCTCCGTAAGACGCAAACCCCCTTTTTTACGAAGCAACCTGAAATGTACGTGGTCAATGTTTTTATGTTTTGAAATCGTTTATTCGAGGTAATTTTTCAATAGCGTACTTTTAGAAATACAACCCTTAAATGTCATTTCTTTGAAAAAAAAAGCAGTATTTTAATATATGTGCAGAAGTCTCTATTTTTTTCAATGCCCATATTTGTTTTTTTTTAAAGCTGTCATTTTTATACTCGGCGTATAATGCGCACGTGTAAATTTGGATCTTATTTTTTGCGTTAAAAGGGCGCGTTATACGCCGGATTTTACGTTATTTAGTTTGGCATGTCTACATATCACGTACTTAGTTCCAACCTCTAAATTTAAAAAAATAAATTATTATGAATACCTGTTTTTAACAATTTCGTCTCTAATTTAACCCCATAACTGGTTTACCCGTACACCGTGCGAGCTACCGAAAGTAGGCCATAATGAGTTTGCCCGTACTCTGTACAGACACTGATATTTTCTCCTTTCTATTTTTGTTCTACACATGTAGTGCTAGTAATTTTAAGACATATCGTTTGTATATGGTACTGAAATACTTCTCATCCGGGATTTTTTTTGATGAGGAGGCGGCAATTTTTCATCGAAGGCAGGAATTTAGAATTTTGAAAATATTCCATAAAGTACAGGAATTGGCATGAAAATGTGAAATTTGTTACTCGAAACGAAATGAAAATGGAAAGAAAATCTAAAAACGCCGATATTATCTCTGTCCGCATTGCAATGTAAAACTTGGTATTACACCATATTTCAAATTGTATGTGCATATGCATGTGCCCATGCACACACAATCCTCAACCATTTGAAAAAAGAGGTATACACATGAATTTTGTTTGTAAGTATGAGTAAGTATTTTGTTTGTCAATATGAGTAAGTATTTTGTTTGTAAGTATAAGTAAGTATTTTATTTGTAAGTTCTTTTAAGGTATATGAAATATTCTTCATAACATGCAAAGTTTACTTATAATCAGCAAAATTGTGTTCATTAATCATAAATAAAAAATAGTGTGAAACCGTTGAAATTTCATATTGAAGTAAAATTCTTCCATTTTCGCATTTATTTTAAGTACTATACTCAGTTTATGCAATAAAAAATGTCCCTTGTTTTGGAACATTTTGAACAAAGATAATTGGCGCCTAAAGGGTTAATGGCTCCTCCATTTGTGTGTGAAGAGGAGCTTTCGCATCAAACAGTGCTCGAAATCGGGAACTTTAAAATGCTAAATTAAAATTAAACCTTACGCTACTATAACTTATGTAATTTTAATGCAGATGTGCAAAGCCACGAATAAGTATGCGTTTTGGCTGTAAAGGAAAATGCTTTCCAAAAGTTTATATTTGTTTTGCTGGCCACACAAAATGCAACACCAAGAAGGACCAGAGACATCACAACAAAACTTCTTGGGTAGATATCATGTCGTGCAAAGATCAAACGATTAAAATTACAGCCTCTAGCGACGTGTGCATTATGACAAAAACAGTAGATAGTGTAACCGCCATTGTTGACTGTAATCGCATTGTTGACAGTTTGTGCTATTGTCTGCCGTGATGTACGTCTGCGCTATCATGCTAATGATTTGCATATTTCATGGCTGCCAATGTAGGATTTAAATTTTTGATACTTTGCATACTTCGTTCAGGGTGCTGAATTTAGTGCGGCCTTCAATATGATTCCCTAGTATATTTTGAACACACCTCGACGCTGTTCATTGTATTTTGTTAAGCATTCAATGAAATTCAAAAACAAGTATTTAAAATGAGTAAAAGTAACAGTTGGGCAAAGGAATGATATGGCAAATATCAAGGATCCATGACTTACGAAAAAAGTAAATTACAATAGAATTTTGTGTAATGTATGCAAGTGCCTGTGTGTGTTTGTATGTGTGAAGATTCTTAAAGTAATGAAAACGATAAATGAATGGATATGACAGTATTTATAACAATACAGACTGAAGAACAATTTTTTGACGAATCATATTCATATATTTGTCAATGACCCTTCCTGTGTTAGCTGTTTTAAAACGTATGGTGGTTAAATTTCTTATTAGTTTGTCATTAAGCAATTGCTTTTCTATATATATATATATATATCGAAGAGGGTAGATTTAAAATCATGGAACAAACTTTGAGAACTGATAGAGCTTATTAAATAAACAATTTTTGTATAGGTGTGACGGGGAGTTACCGTGTTTTTCCTACCAATCCTCTTGGGGAATCTTTGGGGCCATCATTGAGTTATTTCACAGTCAACCCTCTCAAGAAGAAACCTTGATATTCAGATTAGTTAGTAGATATATAGTGAGAGTTTAGTAATCGTGAGAGGAAGGAGGAAGGAAGCTGAGATGCCGAACGCCGTGAGCTTATGGTAAGGTGGATTACAGAACGTAATTATAGAACGGTCTTTAGTGAGTCAAAGAAATTGAGGAATATTTAGATTAATAGGGTAACTTGACTTAAAGTTAAGTGGTTAGGATTCCAGGCGCTTATTCACATAGGATTTAGGGTTACGATATATCACTCCTGATTTCCTTCCTAGAGTAAGGATGTCTTTGATTATTATAATTGGTAAGAATAAATTAGTTTTATTATGGCTAGCTTGGATTATCAATCATTACCTCCCAGAAATCTAGGCCGAGTAGATGAAGGGATGGTTTCCCCAGGTAGGGGGTTATCGCATAGAGATATAGGGGAGTATATATATATATATATATATATAAATACCACGTTGAGTTACAAACAGAAAATTAACACGTTAGCCGAAACATAAAATGTTCATTAGTAGCATACTTAACGAGTGATTCTGTAGAATAAATGTTAAAACAGTTTTAGAAATTGCATCCGCCAACAGTCACGCATGCTTAGAGACCTTTATAGCATGATTGTCTTATAAAATTGGCGATAACTGTGTGCCAAGATCTTATGTATCAACAAAGTTGGCATTTGTGCTTGAGATTTCGGTTATTATGAGTGATTTTATTTATAGCCAGAACACAGACATGCATCTTATGTATGGTAACGGCAGAGCAACGCTTTCCAAGTCGACGCATGTCGAAGAACAAAATATTTGTGATTACATTGACAGCTGTGCTAAAATAGTTCATTTATCGCCAGTACTGATAGAAGAGGTAGATCGAAGACTGTACGAAAACCACACCTGGAAGAAGTCATCGGACCATGTGGATGAAATACCCAGTAAAAGTAAAAGGTCTGTAGCATATCGTCTACATATCACTCAACTAGGGATGGCAATCTGAGATCGATTAATCTAAAAATAGATTTCTCGGGCTAAAAAAAATCGATTTTTTGAATCGATATGTAGCACTGAATCGATTCAGTGAATAGATATTTCATCCTAGAAAATCGACATTCGATTTTTTTCTGTTTTGGTAAAAACGATAATATTATTTACAATTAGTTGAATGTATTATCTTTAAAACCCGTAATATTATGGTGTGGGCTGTTAATAGGTTAATTTACTGAAAAGAACAAAAAAAAAAAAAACTGTATTTAACATCTCTTTTACTCAATAGCCATGATGTAGTATATGAGTATCGGGGGATCATCTGTTCTTTGTGTGCGCTTTTTTTCGATTGCCTTCAACATATCAAGGGATGAGCGTAACCACTAGGATCCCAGCAGACATGACAGAACGTTGTTTTTTAAAAGCTTAGATATTAAGTATTGGGATTTATATAAGCTATATTATCTATTTCCTAAGCTTTTTAATGTAATAAATACATTAAGAAAATAAATGACTTTTTTATACCTGATAATTTGATATGGTAATAAAAATAATTGTAATTGTCGAATTCTCTGAACTAAAAATTCCCTCACTTTACTGATAAGAGATCGTTTATTATGTGGTATCCTTCTTGTTTTTCATAAAATGTATTTATATTTACATTGCAAATGAAACACAAATTTTTTTAGAAATCGATCTTTTAGACCTCGATTTTTTTTGTGAATCGATTTATCACGTTACGATTCAGATAAATTTAAAAATCGATCTTTCTCGGAAAGAATCGACATCCTTACACTCAACGAACCGTATGGAGAGTTTTATAAGAATAACATGTGCACCCATTTGCAGGCAAAGAGTTCAAGCTTTGCAGACGAGTGATTACATTCTACACAGGGCTTTTTGTCAGTTGTTCTTGTAGCAGATCATAGTAGTACGATCATCAATGGGTGATAAAGTACTCCACGTCAATGAAATATTAATATAAATGTGGTACTTTTATTTGTGTGTGTGAAAAGTTCTATCAAATTCTGAGGTACAGGAATACTAGGAACTCCTTACTACAATTTACTTTAAGAAAATAAAAAGATTGGTTTTATGTCATATATAACTTTTTTTACCTTTATTAATTATGAGAAGTAGTAATTTTCAAAAACACTCCAAAGTTCAAAATACAGATATTCAAAACAAAAGTAATAGTAGTCTAGAAAAAAATCTATGCAGTTACTACAAAATTTACATCTCGCTATATGTAAATAAAAATGAAAAAATTCTAAAGTTTATTAAGGTGTTAATAATTTCGTTACAGTTTTCTCGTATAGCAGAAAAAAAATTGTTTCAATTTTGAATTTTTCCTTTTTATGTGACTTGATCTCTTAAAATTAGTATTCTCATCAATTTTCATTTGGTGTATGTTTAAGCCAATTTCCAATTCTTCCACTAAAATAACGTCAATGACACTATTTTCTGATACTTTTGTGTAATATTAACATATTAGAAGTGTTCATAACATCACATTCAAAGAATATTTAAATTTGAACTGAATACAGAATGGAAGAAGTACTCAAAAACCAGAATCAAAACATTCAACAGCGAAGCAACAAATTTCACTCCAAAAATAGTTAAATAAACATTATAGTTTTACATAAATTATATTGTAGTTCTTAAAACAAAAGATTAATACCATTCAGATATTATCAATTTTACCCTAGATTTAAACGGTCAATGTTTAGATTCATATGTAGAAAATATGACATGAAATGATCAGCTGATAAATATTCAAAGGTCATTTTAACGCATTTCCAATTGATATATCAGCAAACATGTTACATGATTTGATAGAT
Organism: Trichonephila clavipes; assembly: GCA_019973935.1. Lineage (NCBI taxonomy): Eukaryota > Metazoa > Arthropoda > Arachnida > Araneae > Nephilidae > Trichonephila > Trichonephila clavipes. Next base: position 82,617 of record BMAU01004710.1, on the reverse strand, counting down.
TTTGAATTAGATTTATGAGAAACAGTAAACCCCCAATATCGATTTTTTGAAGATATTCAGGATGCGGGGAACAGGTATAAAATCTGCCTCTGTTCCTTCGGAAAAAGAACTATAATGTATCCAGTGATTATGGTATACATGTATTTGAATATAGGTAAATCATATTTAACATTTAAAATTTCCGAGTCTTATATTGCTTAAGTTCTTGGGAAACATATTTGTAATAAGTTAAATGATTGATTTTATTTCCTTGTTAATCAGCAATAATAACAACCGCAACAACAACAATAATAATACATATATGCACACACACACATATATATATGTAATTTATATATATATGTAATTTATATATATATATATATATATGTAATTAATTATATATATATATATATATATATATAATTTATATATATATATATATATATATATATATATATATATATATATATATATATATATTGTTTAGCAAACCTATATTTATATTTTTTTGAAATTGATTATGTTGTAAATGATTCTTACTTAATTTATCATTATATAGATGATTTAATAATTTTTGGTAAAAATAGTGAATACAAACCAATATTACGTTCTACCCTGATTATCTCAAGCTCCTTAAAACTAACTTCAACTCTAATATGGTGGAATTCTTGGATTTGGACTTGCATTTTATTAACAATAATGTAGTCAGTAACATTTTTGACAAAAGAGATTCGTTCAAGTTCCATATAATTAAAATTCCTGTATGGAATAGTAACTTGCATATATCAATTTACAGAAATATCATTTTGAATTTTTTATTTAGAAATAATAACTTAACTACCCACAAAATAGATAAATACAATAATATAAAATTTTTTTTCAATGTTGTTTAGATCATGAATACCCTTTTAATTTCTTAAGAACTTATATTCATCACAAATACATTAACCGTCTTGCTACTTCTAATTCCAAAACCACCACACAACAAAAGGATTTCAAAGTCAGCATGTTAGTGGTCTTGCTGTGAAGATTATATCATAACACTCGTATCACAGTTTACATTTTTTCCACACACATCTTGAACATCTTACACATTGTTGACAACCAACCAAATTAGAGCCTAGCAAATTTACATTTTTGACAATCAACCAATTCAAATTCTACCATATTTGATTGTCGTCTTTTTTGATATCGGTCTTTGCCGGCTGGTTTAAAAGTTAGCTCAAAAGATATGTTTATGTATATTCGATTTTTTTAACTTGGTGAATAATGGATTTTCATTGATGTCAAGACGCTTGATTCTCTTCGTAAAAGCTCTGTGAGTAAAGAAATTTTGTTAAATTATTTTTTAAAAATACTTTCTTATGTAATTGTTTTATAGGATTTTCCCCTACTTTTCTTACGTAATTGTTTTGCGATTTTTCTGCATTAAGAGTTTGGGAGAGTTTGTTACAAAATATTAGTGAGTGTTTTTATCATACTCTCTGAGTTTTAACATACTCTGAATTTTTGTTTATTTTATTTTATTTGGTTTTTCCTACCGAGTTGCAAAGTGGGAAGGTTGGCGCCTTCAAACTAGTTTAACCCCACTTATTCGGTCCTAAGTCCGAAGTTGCTGTCTGACTCGCTAGGTTCTTCTTTTTTTGTAGTTTCTTTTTTTATTTTGCTATAATTTTGATCTTCATGTTTAGCTTTTATATTTTTATTACGCTATTTCTTGTTATGTTCATTATCTATTATTTCTTGTTTTGGTATTTAATACAAATTTATATATATATATATATATATATATATATATATATATATATGTAATTTTTATATATATATATGTATTTTATATATATATATATGATTTATATATATATATATATATATATATATGTAATTTAAATATGTAATTTAATATGTAATTTAATTATGTATAATAAATTACATATATATATATATATATATATATATATATATATATATATATAAATTACACATATAAGTATTAAAATTTATACTCAATATGGCAGTTGATAACATTGGGCTCTGTGAATGATTTTCGGTAATTAAAAATTCAAAACATTAATTTATATTATTATAAATAATTGTTATATAAATTAGTGGAAAATGAAAACAAATAAAAAGTGGAATTTAATCACAATTAATAATTTTAAGAAGCGTCAATATATTTATTCTGTCAAAGGTGACTTTGATATCAAGCAGCGTTAGAAATTTATATGGTATCTTTTGTATAATTACTTTTTCAGAAACTGAAAAAATATAGACATCTGTGTATGCATTACCTATTTTATTTTAAAATTGCATTGCGTACAATTTGAAACCGCATTAAACTCATTTTTGTTATACATTCAATAAAACTTTTAGAATTTATAGATATTTAATTGACAAAGTTCTTGATACAATTTAACAGACGATTACTTTTTCTCTTGGTTTAACAGATTTAATTTTAGCATATCTTTTTAAACATGAGTAAATATGAATTTTTTTTGTAGGAGTTAAGTGCTTTTATAATTAGTTAAGAATAGGAATAATAAATAGTTTTTTCAGGCATTTAATTATATAAATCTTCCAAGACCCGTGAAGAAAAAAATAAAGCCTTTACGCTGGAAGATCTCCAGGGGGTAAAGAACAAAAAAGGGAGGCTTAGAAAAACTGGGAAAGAATGTAAACGTTTAACACGACCTGCAGTTTTTCTCCTTTGAAATATCATAGACGTCTGTGGGTTCAACTTGCTAAAATTAGAAATCAACTTGATATTTATAATTTCTCGAGAGAAGAGAAATTTAAAATGTTCACCAAATTAACCAAGATGGTTTTTTAAAAGTTTTTCTCTCTGGGGTAGGCTGTTCAGAGATTATAATTAATTCACTATATAGAATTTTATGTCGATTACAAACTTAACACCCTCAATCTTGCCATTTGCAGCAAATCTTTAATAGGTGTGCTTCATTTCGAGAGAATTTACTATGTTGCGAGCTATTTTTAGATTATCGTTCCATAACTTGAAATTATCACAGGAAAAATTCATCGCATTGAACATTTAACTCAAGGGGCGGCAAACTTTCGGATGTGGTGTGCTAAATCAATCTTAAAAAATTGGCTAAAACATAGAAAAAAAAAACATACTTATCAGAAAATTCCGTCAATTAATTTCGCCAAATTAAGACTTAGCCAAGTGCAGAAAATTATTGTCTTACAACATGCACGGAACGATTTCTTATTGAATGTATATCACAGCACTTGGTGACGTCTTTTGATATGAGGCCAATGCTTTATAGGGATTTAATTAAGGAATACTGGTGAAATATAAAATAGCCGGAAATTTTAATCGGTAAGCTACTTGTTTGTGGCGTGATTTCTAAATCACGCCAAGTAGATAGATCTCTTACGACCTGTCTTATGTTATACTCATAACTTTTACAAAAACATTTCACTATTTAGCAGATAAATATGTACCCAACGGAAGTCGAATATAATTATAATCTTTGCTTAATAAAGAGATAAATAATTTTAGCTTAAACTTACAGAAAAAAATACTTTGTAATATATAAGCAAAATCGTAAACATTGCACGATAATATTATCAGAACGTTGCCAGAACTACAAAACAAAATTTGAGTTGTTTGAAAAATAATCATTAAAAAAAGAATTTATTCGAAAAATAATCCTAATTAAGTATAAAAAAAACAGAAAAATTGGATAAATATTCCAACCGGTAAACATAACTATAGTAAAAATATGTAATAACCTTGAAAAACAGCGAGTAAAGTATAAATGTTCGCATCATATGACGTCATAACACCAGAAAATCACTTAAAAATTAAATTTAAAAAAATTAGAAAGTTCTGAAATAAAAAGTACAAAAGAACCCATCCGGATTCAAATGCAACGCTGTTTCAAAATTTCAGAGGAAATGTTCAGTAGTTTTGGAAATTAGCGGCTTTGAACAAACATACATTGCATTTTTATTTATACAGATAAATTCAAATTTTCATTTACTCTATACTCGTCACACAATTATTATACAACTTTTGGAAATTAATCAAATGAGATTAAGATAATGGCTAAAAAATATATAAACTACTTTTGGACTCTCGTCCGATAAAATGTAAATATTCTTTATTTAACAAAGTTATTTAAAACATTCCTGCAGTTTATAAGCTGGTCCATATAGACAAAACGAATCAGTCGTACATAGATCAATGCAAGAGAAAGTAAACCAAGTACATAAAGTGCAATTGAAAACGAAAATTAATTACCTTAAACATTTGTAAACAACGATATATTTGAAGAACTAAGCAAGTGATTTAACATTTTCATTAAAACTGCATATTGATTGACTCAATACCAGCATTTAAATGTTTTGGGAAAAGTTTTATTGCGAAAGTTTTCTTCGATGATTTGACTGAATGCTGAAGCTTTCTTTTTCTCAGAAAATAAATTAATTTTAAATCTAGCTATTTCTAATTAAACTTATACCAAACTATCCTAAATTGTTTGTGAATTCAGACTGAAATCAATTTATGAAAAGTATGTGTCCAAGGCTACACAATTTTAATTAGATAAAATAGCTTGTACTTTATTGTTGAGTAATTAAAATATTATCTCTTAATAATTTTCTACAAATTACTTTATCAAAAACATAATTTAACTTTTAGTAAATTTCCCTGTGTAGTTTATTTTGAAATTCTAGTGAAAATTAAATCATGTCATTACTAAACTAATAAAAAAAATTGTTTCAAAGGAATTAAAACTTAAAAACAAAGGAATTTTGTTTAAAAGATCATAATGTTTTTTATTTCCAATGCAGCAAGCTTTACATACATTATCCATACTCCGAAAATAGAGCAAAAGAATACAAAAATACAGAGAAAAAATAGAAGTACAAAATACGTCGAACACAGAAATAGAAATATAAAAAATAACATAGAACTCAGGAACTGAATAAAGCATTAGAACATGAGAAACACTCAAAATCACGAAGTTAATTCTTTCAAAGATTCTCTAAGCTCCCAGTATCAGGAATAGATGCAGTACTTCATGAGAGCTAAACAGTCGGGGAAATTATCAGCATTCACCTTTGCACCACTGCGGCATAAGAGAAGACAGGACTATTCATTAATCTGAGTCCCGAATTCACTAATCATTAACGACAGGTATGTCTTTATCACAACAGACATACATGCCTTTTCATTCAAATAGTTAGCATTCCACATGTGCGAAGAGCCTCAACAGTGGATACTGTTCACAGAAGTGTCTTTTCTATAGATCTTAGTACATCCCTGTACATCGAACTTGACAAGCATTGTTGAGAAGTGTATGTCTAATGAGCCGATGCTACAAGGACAATAATCTTATCCATAAACTGATGACGAACCCTCCAACTTGTTCTCGAATTTTGTGCATTCGAAAACATTCTGTAAAGATTCTTTAAAGGTCTATTGCTCCTTGGGAATAATGCAAGTGTTTTGCTCAGCATTTCTCTGAAATGAAACAGATGCCTCCAAATATAGTGGGCTTATAAACGCAGTCAACAGTAGGTTGATTGACAGTAATTGCTCTACCATTTGAACTATAACGATAGACGCTTACTCATTAAACGAAAAAGAGGTGGAAACCTTTCTCTGGAATGTTTTCTAGCACCACACTGGATGAAAACTTAGTGTTGTGTTCTAAGGTGTTTTTGCATGTCAAGGGGGATCCCGTCTCTGCTAAATTGCAAAAATCTACTGCAGTAGTTCCTATATTAGGTTAGTTGCAGAGCCAGAGAGCTACAATTGTTCCAACGCATATCTAAAACTGCAGATATATAAGATGGATAATATTTCAGTAAATCCTGATATATATATATATATATATATATATATATATATATATATATATATATATATATATATATTACTAGGGATGGCACAGAATGAATACCGCATAATGGTAATTTTCCTGGCTGACTCGAAGTGTTTTGAGACAAAGCAGTGGTTCAACAAGCTTCGCGAAACATAATGTCAACGTCAACTTTAATGATATAAAGGGTCATAAAATATGTTAATTACATAAAATAATATTAAAAAAGCCTTAAAACTAAACCCCTACTGAATAGCAGTCCTGAAATTATTTAGTTATTACAATTATTTTATATATTATTATCGAAATTCCGGACGTTCTAGTGCTTTAATATTATTTTATGTTACATTTATTTAAGATAAAAATCAATACTTGCAAGTATTACCGTCTTTTACATTATAATTTCGTTTTAGTGGAAATTTGGCGAAATATTGGTGATACAGCCAAGTTGGCATAATTTTTGGTATCTTGGCTACAATACGGATATTTCTTGAAATTATACTGAAGAAATCTATAACATCCCTCTATATTATATAAGAGAGGTTTTTGAGAAAACGCTCTAAGGCAGGGGTTTCCTCCTTAGGCAAATCGTTCTTGGAGCTCCTCTTCCATTAAATTCAACTTTTTACGACCAATTTTTATTGACTATACCCTATGTATGGATAAATTTATAACATCATCATGAAAACTTTCTTTTATGTATAAAGCGAAATGCAGCATAAACTTCCAAATTGTACACTCACAAGCAAGGGGTAACTATCTTTAATTAGAATAATTTTAACTTATTATTGAAGTTTACAGAATATAAAATATATTTAACATTCTAATATTTCCCACAACAATATTGTTAAATCCCCGTACACATTAGTCTTCCTTATGTTTGAGAAAATTACTTTCTTATTATTTATGTCATGGGGATGTGTTATTTCTTCAAAAAATATTTAGTTATCACACACACATTGACGTTTCAAATTACACAGGTTGATAATAACAATAATTAGAGTTATTTTAAGGAATGTGAAAATGTTCTTCCTTCCAATTAGTTGCATTTTACTTATATTTCTGATTTTGTTCATTTTTGATTTGCACGATTTTTGTTGCACTGATGAATGTGTTTTCTATAAATAATTCGGAGTTGGTAACTAATTTAAGTGAAATACTTGAATTAATTTCGATTCATGTTGGATACATTTTCTCCATTGATAATGTCAATATTCACTAAAAAGCGCAATTATGGCGTGATGTTAAAAATAAATATTTATGGTTTGGTTCTCGATGTTGAATTACTTTTTTTGCGAGATCTCTGTGGATATCCAAATAATGTGAGTTAAGAATTCAGGAATCCGACTATTTGCGGCAACTTTTTTTTAAATAGAAGAAAGATGGATATTTTTTTATTTGGTTTTTAGAGTTATTTTTTTAGTACATTTTTAGAAAAGGATTTAAAATTAAGAAGAGAAAAAGGAATTATTATTACTAAAAAGGAAAAAAAATGGTTAAAAATTTAGAAAAAAAATTCATAAACGGGGCCCACCATAAAAAAAGTTTATGAACAAATTCTCAATTTTTTAATTTTGATGTGTTACTTTGGTATTCAATTTTGAAATGACCTTCAGGATAAGAGACATTTTATTTTTTGCGAAAGCTAGAACACTTTATCTTAGTTATTATATGAAATAGTGTTTATATTCACATAAGTGAATGCGATTTATTTGATAAATCAGTGGTTGATAAATCAGAGGTTAAAACACTTCTACTTTCACGTAGAACATATACAAAGAATTTCGTTAATTACTCTTAAAACTTTTTGAGCAATCGCTGCCCCCATTTGAGTTTTTCAAAAACCCCACACATTTCGAGTAAAACGCATTTTAAAGTTTGAAAACTCGTTTAAAGTTACAGCATTACTAAAAAACTTGTAGTTTTTTTCTAGTGAATCGAAAATAAAGAACTTTGTATTTTTTTATAAAGTTCATGAGATGATCTATAAAACAAATTCATAAAAAAATTGCTATTTTTGAAGAAAAATCATGATTTTAAGGTAATTGGATACGTTATTCAAATGAAATCTTGAATTTGATTAACTGCAAGTGAATAATTTTAAAGACTTAATTGATTTGCTAATACGTCATACTAGAAAGAAAGGAGTATGTATTTCGTTATTGTGTTGGTATTTTGTATTCTTTAATAGTTCACAATTTAGTGAATAGATATAAATACATTGGAGCATTATCACCATTCCAATTTTTAATTTTTTTTTACAGCAAAAAACTTTCCAAAACTTGTACGTGTTAGTTTTGAGGATTAAATTATGAGGTGTACCAATGTTAATAAATAATAATTGAAATTAATAATATTACGTAGTATTTCACTCATAACGTATTCTCAGTAAAATAATAAAATGATAAATAGGTAATAGGTGTAGGAAAATTCTGAGACTTTTGCAGAATGTAAATCGACATAGATAAAGCTTAGATCAGACGATAGAACGACATACTTTCGGAGATGTAAGTAAAGTACGCCAAGGATTTCTTCTGAATTCCCTTTCTCACTGATAGACATTTTTTTCAAAAGTGATTCCACCAACTGACAAGAAAATGAGACTTATAAGACGGGTGAAGTATGAGATCTATGTTTCTGGAAAAAGAGATCCAAAAAGCACCTAGACATTATTGATTAGTTGGTGACAATGGCCAATGTTCATCTCGCATGCATTGTTCACAAATTCAAATAATATCACACACACACACATATATATATACAGTCGAACATCAATATAACGAACCTCAATATTGCGAATTTTTTCAGGCAAGAAATAACATTTCATGCTTTTCTTATTAAAATTTCCTCCCAATAGCGAGTGTATTTTTTATGTAACGAACTTTTTCTCTTGTGATTCAATATTTCTCTCACCCTGTTTTTGAAGTATTTCTGGAAATTCCAAGTTATTCTCTCTTTTAACACATTTATGGTGGTCATAAATCTGGAACTGGTTTTATTAGATACCTCCGCCGCTCCTTTATTACGTTAACTCGTCGAGAGCAATACAATTCTGCGTTTTTCATCCAAGAAGTGAAATCTTTAATCCCCACTGTCTAGTTCACTTGAAAGATCTTCAACATTCCCTTTCACCCTTAGTGGAACTGTCTCGTGTCCCCATATCTTTGAACTAGTCCCCGTCCATTTGTAGTCCTGATCAGCCGTACTGGTAACTTCGTTTCTTGCAGCTAAAAAATGTCAAAATGTAAGTGTTTGAGCATCAAACATAAAAATTCATTTTTCAGGAAGTCGATAAAGGCGCCTAGAAACTTTTCTTGTATTATTTTTATATATTGTATGATATATAAAATACATATATATTAAATTACATAAATATGTGAATAATTGCTTTCTAATTATATAGTGTTTATGAATTAAAAATATTTGTTTTATGCAGTTTATAAATAAAATTGAATGATGAACCTCTATACAATGAATTTTCGATATAACTAGCTTTTTTCAGGATTTAGCGACATCCTTATACAGAGGGCAGTCTGTATACACACACACACACACACACACACACACACACACACACACACACACACACACCCACACACACACACACACACACACACACACACACACACACACACACACACACACACACACACACACACACACACACACACACACACACACACACACACACACACACACACACACACACACACACACACACACACACACACACACACACACACACACACACACACACACACACACACACACACACACACACACACACACACACACACACACATTTCGTTTTTTAAATTATATTTTGCCTTAAAAAATCTATTATTCTTTTTTCTTTTTGAAAAGTAATTTGCGTACGTACTTGATAGTGTAACAGAAATACAATAACAACAAGTCTTCAGCTATTCACATCTTTAATGTTACGCAATTCATTCACTGGAAACTATGGAGTCAGATGCACCAGTATAAATAGTTTGAGAAATCTGGTTTTACCGTTGCCATGCGAATTAGACAATCAAAGATTACATGATAGATAACAAAATGCAAATCCAACATAGTTCCTGTGATCAAATACTATCTTCCTGAGTAAAAGTATCAACTCAATTCCTTTTAATCACAGTTTTTATTAAAAAATAAAAGAAGAGGGGCTTATAAAGGAAGAGCTGAGGTACATATGTCATTACACCGTTTTCGAAGACGATATCGGCAGCTATCGCAGTTTGACAGGAGGAGATTAATCAGCATGATGGAAGCTGGGTTGTCAGCTATGCAAGTAGCTCGTCAATTAGGCTACTCTAATTGTGTTGTGAGAAGGTGTTGGGACCAGTGGATCCGAGAGTTGTCATTTACACGAAGACCAGGCACAGGATGCCCTCGATAGACCAATTCTAGAAAAAAACCGCCACATCGTAAGGAATGCGCACGTACAGCCAACTGCTTCATCGGCCGTCATCCAGGCACAAGTAGCACCTTAATTAGGGGCCCCTGTGTCTTCTCGATTCATACGGGTTGAAGGACATTTTAGATCGCGGCGCCCATTACGTTTGCTGTCCTTGACGCCCGCCCACCAACGCTTCCGTTTGGAGTGGTGCCGCGCACGAGGAAACTAGACTGCAGCGGAATGCAACCAGGTCGTCTTTAGCGACGAATCCAGATTCAATCTCAGCAGGGAATGCAATCGTGTTCTTGTGTGGAAACCCCGTACTGAACGCCTCAACCCTGCCTTTGCTTTACAGCGACACACCGCTCCCACAGCTAGTGTGATGGTATGGGGTGTCATTGTAAAATACACGGTTCCCCTTGTTTGGATCCGTCGCACCATGACAACCCAGCGATATGTCCATTTCATTCTGCATCCACATGTGTTGAAATTCATGCAACGGCTCCCACGAGCCATTTTTCAAAGCTGGGCCTCACACGGCAAGGGACTGTCTCCTTACTCTCACTAAATTTTCTTGACATGCCATATCTCCAATCGAGCATATCTGGGATCATTTGGGACGGTGAGTTGGGCATTCAACAAGTTTGAATGACCTAGAGGCAAGGTTGCAGCAAGTATGGAACGAAATGTCTCAAGACATCCTCCGGAACTTGTATGCCTCAGTGCTCGATCGTATCGCATCGTGCATCGCATCTAGATGGGGTTCAACAGGTATAAAATCCTCCGTTCTTTTACCTTTTTCTCTAAAATATATATGACCATTTTTCTTTGATTTTCTATTCATTTACTTATATCAAAGTAGTCATTACGTAAGTAAAATTTCATTTGAATTTGACGACTCTTTTGTGGTGCGCAAGTTTTTTTGTCCATGAGTGTACCAATACTATAACGAAATACTACACAACAATTTGAAGAAGTCTATAAAACTGAATTCTAAGCAAATAATAAATAGAAGGGCTCTATCGACTATGTGGCATCAGAAACTACAGCATAGTATATCGCCCATGTTTCATGAGATCAAATTAGTTTGGTGAAAGGTTTTATAAGATAGGGCATAAGGTGAGGTGTATGATCTTCTTTGAATTATTTCCATTATAAATGTAAAATATCGTTTCTTCAACTAAATGTTTATTTTCTATGCTATAACTTAAATTCATTCCCATAAAAATAATTTTTAATCAAAATTTGCTTAAGCAAACTAAGCTACCCAACAAATGGATGAGCTATCCAATACTTAAATTTTTATCAATAAATCATATACTTAATGAACATTTTGATAAAGGTATACTTAAAAATTATATATAAGCCCTAATTCTAAAGCATAATATATTACTAAATTATTGTTGAATTTATTTAATTAAAACTTGACAAATATATTTTGCGACATTATTTAAGAAAATTAACTTATACCTTCAAGGTTTAAACTTTTTTTTTTTTTTCCCATTGTAAAAAAATGGCAAAATAAGGAAGTGAAGAACCTGTAAATACTATACTGCCAACGCAATGTAAAAAAACTTTTTTTTTTTTCAAATGCTCATTTTTTTCCCGAAGAAAATTAAAATGAAGCTGAGAGAAAGGCGCTCAACATAGGTGTTATTTTTTCTTTTAATTTAATTCGCATTATCTTTTAGTCTTATTTTTAAAAACCGCATTTTTTTTACTTAGCTGGTACTAAAAACGTTTAGGATTTAACCCTAACCCTTTTTTTTTTAAAGTCACTTATTTAAAAAATAATAACAACTTTTTTCAACATTTTTTTTTTCAAAACGTAAGTTTACTTCATGAAATCAATAATAAAATATCTCATACAATAAATCACAAATATTTAATTGAATATAAATTAAAGATTTTTTTACATAATATATAAATAAATACATATATATAGATAAAAGAAATTTATATAATATATCAAAAACAAGAAATAATAGATAATGAGCATAACATGAAATAAAGTAATAAAAATGTAAAAGCAAAACAAGAAGATTGAATTTATAGAAAAATACAAAAAAGGAACTACAAAAAAGAACCTAGCGAGTCAGAAAGCAATTTCGGACTTAGGAACGAATAATTGGGATTAAACTAGTTTAAACTAGCGCCAACCTTCCCCCCTTTGCAACTTGGTGGGAAAAACCAAATAAAATAAAGAAAATTTCAAAGTATATAAAAACTCACAGAAAGTGTGATAAAACCACCAATTACTATTCTGCAACAAATTCTTCTAAATCCCTCTCTCTCTCTCTATATATATATATATAAAAGGGTGTTTTTTTATAGGTATAGAAATTTAAATTGCAATAAAACAACGATGTATTATTCGATTGACATGAATTTTTTTTTATTCGAAAGATAATCTTATGGCATTACATTTTAAATATTATTTCTGGCATATGACTGCCACGGCTGACTCGGATGTAGTCCAATCTGGACGTCCAATTTTCGATGACTTTTTCCAACATTTGTGGCCATATATCGGCAATAACACGGCGAATGTTGTCTTCCAAATGGTCAAGCGTTTGTGGCTTATCCGCATAGACCAATGACTTTACATAGCCTCGCAGAAAATAGTCTAGCGGTGTTAAATCACAAAATCTTGGAGGCCAATTCACAGGTCCAAAACGTGAAATTAGGCGGCCACCATACGTGTCTTTCAATAAATCGATTGTGGCACGAGCAGTGTGACATGTTGCGCCCGTCTTGTTGGAACCACAGCTCCTGGACATCATGATTGTTCAATTCAGGAATGAAAAAGTTAGTAATCATGGCTCTATACCGATCACCATTGACTGTAACGTTGTGGCCTTCATCGTTTTTGAAGAAGGATTCCACCAGCCCATAAAGCGCACCAAACAGTCAGTTTTTCTGGATGTAACGGTGTTTCGAGATACACTTGTGGATTAGCTTCACTCCAAATGCAGCAGTTTTGTTTGTTGACGTAGCCATTCAACCAGAAGTGCGCTTCATCGCTAAACAAAATTCTCTTATGAAAATCGGTAACAACGGCAATCTCGTTTTGGGCCCATTCGACGAATCTACGCCTTGCTTGATCATATTTAAAATGTAATGCCACAAGATTATCTTTCGAATAAAAAAAATTCATGTCAATCGAATAATACATCGTTTTTTTATTGCAATTTAAAGTTCTATACCTCTAAAAAAACACCCTATATATATGGGAAAGGATTCAAATACCAATGGACGAAATTATTAAAACTTTCTTTTATTAAAACTCACTTTAATTATTTGTACGTTGAGTCAAAATATTTTAATATATGCAAAAAAAGTTAAATCAATGCCTTATAGCTTACATTTTAAATTTATTACGGAGAATAGACATTGGAAAAAATCTCACTTGACAAAGCAACAATACAATAAATATCTTACATTATTAATTGCACAACTTTAAAAATCCAAGCTACAAAACTCTGTCATAATGAATGATTTAAAAGTTTTTTACAGGAAAAGGAATATAATTATGCTAGACGTAAAAAGCTCTACTTAAAGGAAAAATTTCTAGGTGGTAGAATTAAATATATAAATTATGAATGTTTTTAACCCTCTAACTGGACACCTTCCTCCTGAAAAGTTATTCCGAAAGCGTTTAACTCTTAGTTTGCGATTCCCTTCAAAAATGCAACAGACTTTTTTCCTTTCCCCTTTTAGAACTTGAGTGGTCGAACGGGGAAAATTTTACGACCCAAATCGGTCGCTTTGAAAAGTAAGAACCAAGAGATCAATCGTTTACAGCTAGCTGTTAAGTTGCCTTGGGCAATCTACTTTGAAAGCGTAGATATCCTCTCTTGATCAATCCTCTTTGAAAAAGATACGGTGTTTCTTTCTCCTATATGTTCAGTCACAGTAAAATTAAAAACGAAATGAAAGGTAAAAAAAAAGAGGAAAAAATTAAATAAATAGTATGTTAGAAGTTGAAAAAATAATTATATATTCTTCAAAAAAAATTTATTTTTCTTTCATTTTTAAAAATTAAAAAAAAATATATATATTTTTGGTATTGCGATTTGAACCAGAAAAAGGGCATCCTGTATTCATTTTTGAATATGAGAGTAAGAAAACGCGCTCACTTTCCTGTTTTTTAAAAAAAGTAATGAGGTAAAAAGAGCAAAGGCCCTATCTCATTTTTAAACAATAACAGAATAAATATTACATAAAATGATTATATTTATGAAATAAAACCGATCTTTCTCTATTCAGTTATATTTTTAATTTAAAATAGCATAAAAAAAAGGATTTCATTACTTTTTAATTTATTTTAATTAAAATCATATAAAAGATAATTTATGTTAACTGAATATTTTTCGGAAAAAAATTTAATTTTCCTTCCTAGTGTTCTCTTTTTCGAACTTCTTGTATTAAATAAAAATTCCTTTTCTACATCGGCATTTGTGATGGACATAACACACATTCAGTCAATAATTTTAAATTTTAATGGGGGATATACTTCTTCAAATGCGCATGACAGTACTTCTAACCATTTTCTACTCAAGTTAAATTTCTTATCTTTCTGTTTCTTTTATTACAAGGAAAAATGTCACACATCGATAACTACATTTTCACACAATTCAGTCATTACAAATTCTATTGTGAGAAAAGTTCTCCCTAATTAATCTTGTCTTTCAAAACAGTACACCTAAAACAATTTTGTTCAGTGAAGTTAACCGACAGGTTCACAATGTATTCATACCAAATTTTAAAAACAAATTTAACACTTGGAAATGAATCCTGTATTAAATTTTTCAGTATACACAAATATTTCCTCCTGTAGGGAAGATATAGTATGAGATGTGGTGTGCGGCTGTGAAAGAATGTTTTCGTACGCGTGTAGACTATTTTTGAAAATTTAAATATCACTGAAGCTGATCATATAACTGTAAATGAGCCTTATTTTAATGTGTGCTGGTATCAAAGTAAAACACTTTACAATATTAAACAGCCTATGGGTTTATACTCAATATCAAACTATTCGCAAAATGGCTTAAAACTTCTATTCAAAATTGTAAAGAAACTGAAATATAAATATATCTTACTGCAGTCAAAAATATTCATAATATGTAAGTATCCTGTTGCTCCACTTATTTCTGTACATTTTAAAAACTGTAGCTGAATGCAATTTTTATATTTATAAACGAGGTATAACAGCTCACACAGTCGTAAAAATGTCCTTATCATTTTTAAATATACTACTATAAAACGTATATGGATTGTAAGATCAGTTGTAAAATCCTAAAAGCTTTTAGAGGAGCTAAAAACATGTAATTTTGGACTGATCAAATTTTTAATATAATACACACACACACACACACACAGAAATATACATGTTATTAAGCAAATACATTTGAAAAATCAAACTTCCTTCTGAAATAAACGTAATTGAAAGAAAAATGTTTAATTGCAAATGAGTGGAAATACATGTTTATCTAAGGGGTATCCCCAAAGTGAGGTAATCCCCAAACTTAAGACTCAAACTCAGAAGCACAACAATCCATGAGGGCCAGGAACTACTGTGCCCATCATAATACACGTGACCATTGGACGCTGAGGTGCATGAACAGATGTCCCGATTTGGTGGTCTGTCTGAAGAGAGACCTTCAGTGTTTAAGACCCGAAGCAAGCTTGGTACTCATTTATCGACCCAATGTAGCGGGGATGAAAGGCAGAGTCGACCTTGCGCAGCCCGTTAATAGAACCGCAGACCTGTGGTGTGGAAGCACTATACACTTTCACTCAATCCTATTCGGTGAAAAATAAAATTTAATGTTAGAATCTTATATAAATCCCTAATGAATGAAGGAGTCCAAACTTTTTTTTTCATGTAAACTGTTTAGACGGAAATGGTTAATTATGAACATTTCTCAAGTTGCATAAATTAAAATTAACCGTTATAGTTAACATAAATTTTTAAGGGTACAAAAGGTGTATTTCGGCTGCACGAATTAATTTTAAAAGGAATACGGTTACGAAAAAGTAGTACAAATCTATCTAAAGTAGGGTTGGTTACCTTAGATATTGTCAAACACAACAATGTATTGGAAGCCAATTCCACAATTCATTGTTATAAAAATGTATGGAAAATTACAAGATTTATTTTTGCATTTGTAACTTATATATATATATAATTTTTCCTGGGAGCTTTAAAAGCTAGAGCGGCATCCATCAAAACCGCGGTTCTCTCTCTGTTTTTCCAGATCGCCCCTGACTAAGCCGGCTCTGCCATAGTAAGCGAAAATGCCGGATTTTGTTTGTCAAGATCATTTTATAGCAGACTGCATTTTTCATGTATTTTAGATGGTCGTTTTATATTTTCTACATCAATATCTTAATGTCTGAATTTAAAATTACATAAAATTATTGACATTTGCATCAATGACCATGATAATTTTTATTAGTATATGAATGTGTAATCAAACGATTACATGACTAATATTAACACATTATTTTAACGATTTAATTGATATCAAGTATAACATAACGCACACAAATTTTCTAAACTTTAAAATAAATATTTCGAAAACTACTTCAGATATACTCAAAATTTTTTATTCCTACGCTTTAGCTTCTCAGTTTTGCTTCTCTATGTAAGAATTTATTGTAATTGTATATTCATCAATTTTTTTAGTATATTTTTTGCTCTTAGCATGCGGTTTTCAACCGAATTGTATGAAATCTACGAAATATATTAAATGAATTATTGAATATTAACGTCGCACTGTTCAACTACACGAGGGCTTTTGGCGACGGACCACGTAATTTTGAACCATGGTCAAGTGACGTGGACGACACCTGAGCTGGCACCCCCCTCTCCTAACTACCCCACCACACCAACGGGAGGACGTTTCAGCTCTCGACAGATTTAACGTGCATCGCTGCCCTACACGGCGGGTCTTTAGTGGTACTGGGCTCGAACTCGTGACAAAACAAGCCACATTCCGATACCTATACCACTCGGCTACCGCGGCTGAAATATATTAAAATATACCAAAGAAGCTATATAATAAAATTTGAAATTTTTATTATACTCAAACAATTGCTAAAACTTATGGTAAATAATTTTTAACTGCGCGATGCATTTTTTTTTCGAAATTTCAAATGGAATTTCTAACATAAAGTTTCTAGCTTTATAAGGTCGAGATTTCAAAACATATCCAGATTTTAATTACTTATTCAGTTAGCCTTAAAAAAGATAAATGTTGAGGTATTTTGTATAAATAGAAATTTTTGAACAATATATAATTCGAATGTTTTTCAATAGCTTGAATTTAAAATTGGTTTTTATGTTTGTTTATATGCATAAATGTCTACTGTAAATGTTTCCGTATATTTTTGATTACCATTTATTCAAACATTCAAGTTATAAAAAAAATTGTGAAAATCTTCATTCTTGTTGTCTTTGATGTAAACTGAAGTTCAAGCGCTTAAAATTCAAATATAATTCGGTGTATTTTAACAATATGTAACCAGGCACTGTATATAAACTTCCCTGAACACTTAGGCTTTGAAATCTAAAAAAAAAAAAAAAAACTAATAAATTTTAATTAGTTTTTTTTCGTTATTATTTTTATCAAAGTGTAAGAAAATGTTTCAAATGATTTGATGAAGTTTAAATTTATTCATTTTTAGTGGTTGGAAAATTGAAAAGGTTCCAAATTTTAAAGGGTTTGATGTTTTATTAATTTTTTCGGTATCTTATAATAAAATAATCATGTTTCAAAAACTGAAAGCTTTGAATAAGAAAAATGAAGCGAAAGAGAATATACTTAAAAAAAGATAATTTGTATAACTATATAAAATAGCAGATTGCCCTGACACGCCCCAACTTGTTACAGTTTGAAATTAATATGAAACCAAAAGGGAATTGTAACATATTTTACTTATGCGTTGGGACTTTTGGAAACTTTTAAAATACAAGCTAGCAAAGAAACACACACTTCTTGGGTTGTAAAGAAATTTCTCCCCGATTTTTTACGATTGGGAGGGGGGTCAAAACACGGGGTTCCCTACGAGCCATAAAACTACTGCTGTGTTGCTTCCTCCGTCCCTCATTATCTTTCAAGATGTTAAACCTCAAAAGGGGGAAAGGATTTCAGAAAAGTGGCTCTATACCGATCACCATTGACTGTAACGTTGTGGCCTTCATCGTTTTTGAAGAAGTACGGACCAATGATTCCACCAGCTCATAAAGTGCACCAAACAGTCAGTTTTTCTGGATTTAACGGTGTTTCGACATACACTTGTGGATTAGCTTCACTCCAAATGTGGCAGTTTTGTTTGTTGACGTAGCCATTCAACCAGAAGTGCGATTCATCGCTACACAAAATTCGCTTATGAAAATCGGGAACAACGGCAATCTCGTTTTGAGCCCATTCGACGAAAATACGCCTTGCTTGATGATCGTTTTGATGAATTGTCAAACCAAACTGAGAATAAATCACTTGGCAGCTGTTAAATCGGTCGCCACCTTGGAAAGTAATGCCAATTTAAACTTCTATACCTGAAAAAAACACTCTTTATATATATATGTAATAATTCCCCCTAGAATGCTTTTCATTAACTATTTTAAATAATATTCAATTGGTTCGAATAATTATAAACCGTACAAATCATCAAGATAAGTGTTAATACAAGCTTATATGGTTAATGGTAATTATCGAACTGGTTCTTATTTTAGTATTGTTAAATTAATATTAATATACATTGTACAGTACAGATATTTTTATAAGCGTATTATATCAGTTTAAATGCTTGTTTTATATTTTATTATGCCAGAAAGTATTTTGCATGTTTACTTTCAGTAAATTAGTATTGTTTCGAATAATCTTTAGTTTTCAACTATTCAATATGCTCTCGCCCCCTTTTATAGTTATCACGCACTTCAAGGGGGTAGCGCCCCACAGTTTGAGAAACGCTGGCCTAGCTGCTTAAAGATATTCAATAAATTGGATTTACTAATTTACAAGACTGCCTCGTCAATCCCCACAAGAGAAAATACATCAACATACAGGAATCACTCACCACTGGCCACGCCCTATCCTTAGGTTTGCTGCAGTAATAACATCCACTCTCCACGTCTTACAATTTTTTTTACCGTTCTCCACAAATATTACAGAAGTATTTCATATATACACTGGTGTGTAAAATTAAGGACGAAGTCGAAAAATTAGCATATCAGCTGAACGAAGAGGCAGAGCGGACAGAAAGATCAATCAGGAGATTAAGTAAGGTGATGTACGGTAGCACATTCGCACATATGCAGGTAGACGTAATGGGGGAGTGTCTGAGTAGTATAAAGCATGTTGTCGGTGTAAGATCAGTATTTCTGGCAAAGAGATTGCACGCCGTATAGCGTATGAACGTATGGATTGGCCGGCACGATCTCCGGATCTCAATCCCATCGAGCATGTATGGGATTTTCTAGGCAGACGCTTGACAGCTCGTACCTTACCACCAGTAACGATTCGGGAGCTTCGATTGGCGCTGCAAGACGAATAGCCAGCAATGCCTCAACAACTCATTGACACCCTCATTCTCAGCATGGGCAGACGCTGTGAAACCTGCCTAGCTGTCAGGGGAGATTATAACCCCTTACTAAAGACCGGATGTTTCTTGCTGGACCCCCATCACAGGGATGTTTCGGCCTTCAGTCGCATTGCGCTCCATGCTACTTTTTCAATCAAGCTTCTTTTTACCCTCTGATTTCTCTTTTAGTAAGTGTTGCTTACATTACACATGTCCTTACGAATTGGGGATCTTACGGTATTAAATGTGTAGATTTGGAAAGCTTTTGTACAAAGTTATATTGAAAAAACCGTCTCGTCCTTAATTTTTGCACACCAGTGTATATATATATGTATATATATATATGTATATATATATATATATATATATATATATATATATATATATATATATATATATATATCACGTTTCAAATAATGAATGTTAATATTACTAATCATTAGTTATAAAAAAAATTTGCAAAACTTCCTTCTAATTAGATTTATTTTTTACATTTTAGAAGCAATATTTGCTTGCATTGATATACACGGCTTTCTATATTTCTTTATTATTTCATTATAGTTTTTTTTTGTCATTTTATTGAAACTGTTTGACTTAAATTACTGTATAAAATATTTTAGTTTACTGAATTGATAACTTTAAGTTTGTTATCTTTAGTAATGATAAATTGTTTTTAAAAAAATACTTTTAGGCTTCATTAAGGTCGTTTAAAAAAAGGTAGCTAATTCGGATGGATAGCAATGTTTGTGATAATGATAATTCCAAATGTAAAGAGTGTTTTTTTCCAGGTATACAACTTTAAGTTTGCATTACTTTCCAAGATGGCGACCGATTTAACAGCTGTCAAGTGATTTATTCTCAGTTTGGTTTGGCAATTCATCAAAACGATCATCAAGCAAGGCGTATTTTCGTCGAATGGGCCCAAAACGAGATTGCCGTTGTTCCCGATTTTCATAAGCGAATTTTGTTTAGCGATGAATCGCACTTCTGGTTGAATGGCTACGTCAACAAACAAAACTGCCGCATTTGGAGTGAAGCTAATCCACAAGTGTATGTCGAAACACCGTTACATCCAGAAAAACTGACTGTTTGGTGCGCTTTATGGGCTGGTGGAATCCTTCTTCAAAAACGATGAAGGCCACAACGTTACAGTCAATGGTGATCGGTATAGAGCCATGATTACTAACTTTTTCATTCCTGAATTGAACAATCATGATGTCCAGGAGCTGTGGTTCCAACAAGACGGGCGCAACATGTCACACTGCTCGTGCCACAATCGATTTATTGAAAGACACGTTTGGTGGCCGCCTAATTTCACGTTTTGGACCTGTGAATTGGCCTCCAAGATCTTGTGATTTAATACCATTAGACTATTTTCTGCGAGGCTATGTAAAGTCCTTGGTCTATGCGGATAAGCCACAAACGCTTGACCATTTGGAAGACAACATTCGCCGTGTTATTGCCGATATACGGCCACAAATGTTGGAAAAAGTAATCGAAAATTGGACGTCCAGATTGGACTACATCCGAGCCAGCCGTGGCAGTCATATGCCAGAAATAATATTTAAAATGTAATGCCACAAGATTATCTTTCGAATAAAAAAAATTCATGTAAATCGAATAATACATCGTTGTTTTATTGCAATTTAAAGTTCTATACCTTTGAAAAAACACCCTTTATTATGTCAGCGTTTCACAAACTGTGGGGCGCGTCCCCTAGGGGTGTGTGATAACCTTACATGAGGGGCGCGAGTATATCGAAATTTCGAAAATTAAAGATTTAAAATAGTTATTAATTTACTGAAAGGAAGCAAAAAAAGTTACATTCTGTCATAATAAAAATAAAATATGCATTTATAACGATACAGTTATAAATGTATTAGTACTGCACAATTTATTTGATAATTAATTTATCAATACTAAATTAAAAACAAGTTTAATAATTTACGAGTGTCTCCCATGGACTTGTCATATACAAAATTATTTACAAAATGTAACTCTTATCTTGATGATGATGATGATTAATATATTTATCTTAGATTAAAATTATTGTTATATTGTAACTTTATGTCGAAGTACGTTTTTATACATTGTTATTGAATGAGGGGGCGTGACGAAAATTATGATGGAACATAGGGTTGCAAATGTTGAATGTTTGAAAATCACTGCATCATGTCATTTTTAAATATACATTGATCCACTTTTTTCTTAAATTTTGAGTGTATATGTTACTGTTAATGGGTGTAATTTTATTATTTCATGAAATAACTGAAAAAGTCACTTAAAGTATATGATTGGTGAACAATTTCGTACTATTGATATACCGTTAAAGAGAATGAAACATAAAATATTAAACTTATTTTATAAAATTAATGATCCTAAATAGCTAAAACCACTCGAAAAATACAATTTATTCCTATTGCGGATGATAAGTTGATAAATAATACAGAAACGCAGATGGTATTCCTTTCAACTCATATTTCTTACAGTAGTTAAACAAAAAGGATATGTTTTGCTTCTGTTTCAGGCACACACAATTAACTTTTCTATTGTTTAAGATTCAAGGATATCATAATGCTGGAGTAACCAATAGTCACGTGGTATTTTTTTCTGTGCTGTTTTAGCACTTTTTACTTATGCTATCAAAGTTAATAATGTTTCACGAGTAAGCACAGAAATCTTTTTTCTTTTGTCTCACGGTTATTTAATAAAGATTCAAATCCTCACATTTAATCTTTGATATTTACTGTTTAGTCTCCCATTCCTGCAGAAGTCATTACTTGGAAACATGTTGCAAAAATATTTGTTAATAATTCAAAATATAAAATACTAACATTAATACACCGCGTTCATTCTACATCTAAAATCATCGAAATGAAAGGTACACACACGCGTAATTACAAAACAGCTAAAAGTTGTTTAATGTATCCAACTACGTTCGGAACCGTTATTTTGCAAAAACGCATAAATGGAACTCAATTAGAATTTTTGAAATATATAACTTAAAAGTGGGTTTATTCCTATTTTACGACAACAGAGGGGAGAAATTTTAAGAAAAAAATGCCAATAATTATTTCAATTGGTGTTAACTCTGAAAATAATGTGAATGTTTCAGAAATTCTAGTTGAGCCCCTCTGTAGAGAGGTCTGAGCTGTATACAGGTAAAATATTATTATAATAGAACCATTTGTCACAAAAGGAGAACATTTGAAAAAAAGATTATCCTAAGTTAATTCTTTGCCAAAATATTATATTTAAATAAACATTTTTTTTTCAAAATATCCTTAAAACAATTTTATGTATGTATTCTAATCTGAGTGACACTAAATATCATGAAAATTATCCCTTTATGTGCTTTTTTAAAATCCCGGTTCCGAACGTAGTCGGATACCTTAAAACTGATTAAAACAGTTAGAATTGGTTTAAAAAATTTAAGTAATGTATTTCATACTTTAAAGATCAAGTAGCTGTTTTCTATAGAGCCCTAAATAAATCATAGAACTCGATAAATTTAAGTTATTTAAAAGAGTTGTCAAGTTATTTCATAAAATACCTAGTTTTTCCATGAAATAATGGATTTCACACTTAAATGATAACATATATATTTTTCTGGTTAATATAAATAAATACTTGTACTTCCCAAATTCCTTTGTGTGGGACAGGTAATATTTCCAATAATAACTCAAGAATTGAATAAAAATAAATCTTTTTGGATTTTTTAATATTCTTAGTATATTGGGGGAGGGTGTCTGTGCATATTTTCTAGTACTTAATCCCAAAGTTTTGTTGAAAAGAAACTGAAAATACTTACGTAGAAAAACACATTATTTTTTTAAAATATAAGGAATCCCAAAATCTGTGTTACAAGTATTGAGTATTTAATTACTTTTACACGAACATTACCCACATTTAAAAATCTGTAATCATAACATAACTAAGTTTTCCCTAAGTAATAAATATGGCTGCAATAAATAAAGTTTCTTCTTATTTATTGAATCTAAAAGCTTGTTAAGTTTGATATGTAATTACTCACAGGAAATTTATCGGCCTCGTATTTTGCGAAACTCTATTTATTTTTGAAATATATGTACACTTCTAATTTATTCATAATAAAAATAATTATAAAGTTAGTACATAATGTAAATATAAGGTTTTAAAAAAAGAAAATATATTTCAGATGTTTTACTTTGTATTTCTATGTAATAACGAATACTACGTAATATGTCTGCTTCTTCCAATATTAATTTTAAAACCCAAATATTTCTTTTATATACTTTAGAAGGAATCTCTGAAATTATTTAAATTAGAATATAATTACTACATTTACATATAAACATAATTACTTGAAAAATTAAAAACTAACAGAATCAGTATACAGGAATAAAGAACATATCGTACAAAATATAATTTTTGTAAAATATGTATATTTAAACTTCCTAAATAAATATCGTCAAGCGTTATATATATATCTAAACAACACATAATGCATTATAGTTGCTTATAACTCACTTAATTCCTTTAAAGGTGTCGTAAAATAGTAATCCTAATTTGGAAAATAAATTATTATATTCATTTATTTTAATCTCCATTCAAACAAAGTAGCAGGAAATTTCTTAACCAGAAATATCTATTAGGGGTTTAATATAAGAGTGAGAATATCCTTTGAATTTCGAGCGTAGTCTGCTGATTCAGGATATTTTAATTAAAATGCCATCAGAGTCCATCTCACACAAAATGGATTCTAAAAGCTCTATCCACTCAATTTCGGTAATCGTCAAAGGCATGAAAGATAGTTTCAAATGTTTATTCTCCTCAAGATACAAAACTCTCATAAATTTCCGTTAGTATCTATCTTTTCTAAGCCCATCATAATCCATTGAAAAGATTCTGCTTGATGGAATCATCCACACTTTACCACTACTCTAACCAGAGATTAGCGGTTGACTAGATAAAAAATTTCTAAGAGAAAGATTCTTTGTTTGAAGCTTTACTCTGAGAAGAAAATGCTCATAATTCTCAGTCTTAACAGAAATCTCATTTCCCTATAATTTAATTGTTGTTTAAAGTATTGTCGAGTAAGACATATTGTGTTCGATGGAACTTTTCTGTAATAACTTATGTAAACTGCTTTGGTATTACGTATAAGGAAGTACTGCATATAAATTTTCGTTGAAAATTTTCAGACATAGTGCATCTCAAATAGAAATTTAAGATGAATACAAATATTGTGCACAATTTCATTTTATTTGCATTAAATATTTGTATTTTTCAAGTACTAAATATTCGGTTAAATGCAAAAATAAAATATATTTATAAACCATTTCATCCTGAGATTAGGGATAAATTTCCACCAACGCATTGATGTATTTCTGAAATTGGGATATTCAACGAATGAGAGTTTCTATTTGAATTTACCCAGGCACCAGTTGTTAGTATTATATTATGTAATAATGAACTACTAAATCTCCCTCCCATAAAAATGAATTGGTACATCTGACTCCGGAAATTCATTTTAGAGGTAGTTTATATAAACATTCATACAAACCTCATTGATTTGAAATGTTTCACATAAGGTATCCGACTACGTTCGGAGCAGCCGTGATTTGAAAAGCTTATAAATGAATAATATTAATGATATTTAGTGTCACTTAGATTAGAAAACGTATACAAAATAGTTTAAAGAATATTATTACAATAAAAAATTAATTATTTAAATACAATATTTTGACAAAAAATGAACATAGAATGACCAATTTTCAAGATATTCTACTTATATGAAAAATGGTTCTATTATAATAATATTTTGCCCGTATGTATCTCAGACATCTATATGGAGGCTGAACTAGAATTTTTCATCCATATTTCAATTTATTCATACTTTACTACCACAGAAGGGAAAAGTTTTAAGAAAAAAACGCCGATAATTATTTCAATTAAATGTAACTCTGAAAATAATGTGAATTTTTCAAAAATCCTCATTCCGACTCTTTGGAGAGAAGTCTTTACTTTATATGAGCAAAATATTATTATTATAGAAGAATTTTTTATAAAAAGGAGAACGTTTTGAAAAAATGTTATTCTAAGTTACTTTTCTGCTGAATAAATGTATTTAAATGTGTTTCGTCATAATGTTCTTAAAAGTATTTTATACATGTATTCTTATCTAATTGTCACTAAATATCATGAAAATTATCCATTTATGCACTTTTATAAAATCACGGTTTCGAACGTAGTCAGATACCTTAAAGAAACTAAACTCTTAAATTAAATTATTTCGAACAGATTACAGATTAGGATTATAGTTTTTGCGAAAAATAAATCTTAATATATATGTATGTAGGTTGTATCTAGTTTAGGATGCGGTGTAGATAAGGAAACTAACCTTAACACCAACCGCACTGTAAAAAAGAAGTGGAAGCTATTATTGAAAGACCAGATATTGTATATAACGCTGAAATATGTATTTATGGCTGATTAGTTTTTGAAATATAAATATACAACCTTCAACAATAAAGCTCGATGATTCAAGTCAGAATGACATATTTGGCATAACTGTCTAAACAAAAAGCTGCACATGCGTAGCGGCAAGTGTTGACCATCTACCTCCACCGTTGCTCATTTGAGACTTATTTGTGCTGCGTGTTAGACTTGTTTTACAAAGTGTCAGTTTAGTGCATTCATTCTTAATTAAGAATAGGAAAATGAAAGAAAAAAATATAAATTTTTAAAGTTTTGTTGTAAGTTTGGCAAGACACCAAAATAAACTTGTGTGATGCTGGTGTGCGTTAATGAATATCAAGCTCTGTCCATGAAGTGTGTGTACAAGTGGTTCACCCGTTATCAAACAGCAGGGAAGTGTTTCTTACAACCCTCGTAGAGGAAGCTAGGTGACCTCCATCAGTTACGAAATCTTTAAAAAGTGAGGAAATTAATCACTAAAGAACTTCGATGAACTGTGCGCATAATAGCTGTTGAATTACATATAAGGCTACAAGGTACAATTTTTCAAAAAAAAAATTTAGAGAGTTACAGCAAAAATAACTGATGTTTTATATTTAGATTATATTAATAAGATGCTTCTGTAAGTAAAATATCAGTCTGACCACCCATTGTTATACAATTTAAAAAAAAAATAGAAATTTTTGAAGATTTTTCAAACTTTTATAAAATACTCAATATTAAATTTTTTTTAGTCATTTTAAGCTATTTATGATTCTTAGGTCAGAGTTTCTCAAACTGTGGGGCGCGCCCCCCTTGAGGGGCGTGATAACTCTACAAGGGGGGTGCGAGCATATTGAAAAGTCGAGAACAAAATATTATTTAAAAAAAATTATTAATTTACTAAGTAAACAAAATACATTCTGACATAATAAAAAATAAAATACACATTTACATTGATATAATCTATATATATAAAGGAGAAAAGCGACTGACTGACTCACTCACTGACTAATCACGATATCTCCGGAACTATTAAACCTACAGACTTAAAATTTGGTAGGTGGGTTCCCTTCATGGTGTAGACGTCAGCTAAGAACGGATTTTGCAAAGTTCGAACCTCAAGGGGCGTTACGGAGGTTTAAGGGGCGTTATAGATAATTATTTCCTTTACTAAACTATTAGATGTAAAGTCGTGAAACTTGGGGTACACAGATTTCTTTCATAAAGTAGAGATTCCCTACATAATGATTTTCACAAAATTTGACCTCCAAGGGGTGTTATACATAAATATTTCCATTTTTAAACTATTAGACGTACAGACTTAAAATTTGGTAAGCGGATTCCTTTCATAGAGTACAGATCCCCTACAGAATGGGTTTTGTGAAAATCGACTCCCAAGTGGCGTTGTAGAGTATTAGGTGGCGTTATAGGCAATTAACTCCTTTTTTAAACTATTAGACGTAAAATCTCAAAATTTAGTAAGCTGATTCCATTCATTAAGTAGAGATCCGCTATAAGATGGGTTTTAGGAAAATCGTTTCCTAAGTGGCGTTGCGGGGGCTTAAGAGGCGTTATACATAATTATTTCCATTTCTAAACTATTAGACGTACAGTCTTGAAATTTGATAAGCGGATCCCTTTCATAAAGTACAGATCCCCTACAGAACGGGTTTTGTGAAAATCGACCCCAAGTGGCGTTGTGGAGAATTAAGGGGAGTTATAGGCTTTTAACTCCTTTTTTAAACTATTAGACGTAAAATCTTGAAATTGAGTTAGCAGATTCCATTCACTGAGTAGTGATCTGTCATAAGATGGGTTTTGTGTAAATCGTTTCCTAAGTGGTGTTGTGGGGACTTAAGGGGCGTTATAGATAATTATTTCCATTTTAAACTATTAGACGCACAGTCTTAAAATTTGGTAAGCTAATTCCTTTCATGGTGTAGAGATCCGTTACAAAATAGTTTTGGGGAAAAATGATCCCCAAGGGTCACTGAGGGGATTAAGGGGCGTATAATAGATAAATATTTCCGCGTTTCAACTAATAGAACCACCTGCTTGAAAATTAGAAGGTATGTTCCGTTCATGGAATAAAGTTCCTTTTACAAAGATTTTTGTGAAAATGGACCCCCAAAGGAGTGGGTTTTCGAGGGATTAAGGCATGTTATAGAAAAAATCCTGTTTTTGAATTTAACTCACTTACTTGAATTTTGTTGAGCACTTTTCTTTAGTTGAATAAAGTTCCACTAAGAATGGATTTTACGGAAATCAGCTCAGGGGGGAAGTGGGGAAAGTTATTGGGGCGTATTGATAGAAAAAATTCCCGTTTTTGAACTGCTAAGATTTTAATAATTAAATTTGGTTTGTATGTCTCTTTTGTTGAATTGGAATCCGCTAAGAATGCTGTCAACGAGGTATTGATGATTAAAATTCCGTTTTTGCTCTGTTAGATTTGGACTTAAAATTTAGCCCGCAAGTTTATTTTATGGAATAGAAATCCACTGAAATTTGCTTTGATGGAAATCCACTTGATTATTAGGTTAAGTCAGCGAAAAAAAAACTTTCAACTTCTATTTTAGATATAAATAGAAATTAGATATTATAATTTATGTTCTTTTTATATCAAGGGGTGAGAGTGTAACATCTATAAATATGTTTTTCAATACAATCGAATTCTTAATGCTAGATATAAATAATTAATATATATGTAAACAGTATACATATATGCAACATCGTGAAATACTCAGTAAAGTGGATGGCTAACGGCTAGTCTATATATATAAAGGAGAAAAGCGACTTACTCACTCACTGACTCACTGACTAATTACGATATCTCCGGAACTATTAAACCTACAGACTTGAAATTCATTACTTCATGGAGTAGACGTCAGCTAAGAACGGATTTTGCAAAGTTCGAACCCCAAGGGGCGTTACGGGGGTTTAAGGGGCGTTATAGATAATTCTTTCCATTACTAAACTATTAGATGTACAGTCGTGAAACTTGGTACACAGATTTTTCTTTCCTAAAGCAGAGATTACATACATAATGATTTTTACAAAAATCGACCTCCAAGGGGCATTGAGGGCGCTTAAGGGGCGTTATACCTAATTATTTCCTTTTTTAAACTATTAGATGTACAGTCTTGAAATTTGGTAAGCGGATTCCTTTCATAGAGTACAGATCCCCTACAGATAGGGTTTTGTGAAAATCGACTCCCAAGTGGCGATGTAAAAATTAAGTGGCGTTATAGGCAATTAACTCCGTTTTCAAACTATTAGACGTAAAATCTCGAAATGTAGTAAGCTGATTCCATTCATTGAGTAGAGATCCGCTATAAGATGGGTTTTGTGAAAATCGTTTCCTAAGTGGCATTGCAGGTGCTTAAGGGGCGTTATACATAATTATTTCCATTTTTAAACTATTAGACGCACAGTCTTGAAATTTGGTAAACGGATTCCTTGCATAGCGTACAGATACCCTACAGAATTAATTTTGTGAAAATCGTCCCCAAGTGGCGTTGTGGAGAATTAAGGGGCGTTATAGGAAATTAACTCCTTTTTTTAAACTATTAGACGTAAAATCTTGAAATTGAGTAAAAAAATTCCATTCACTGAGTAGAGATCCGCTATAAGATGGGTTTTGTGTAAATCGTTTCCTAAGTGGCGTTGAGGGGGCTTAAGGGGCGTTATACATAATTATTTCCATTTTTAAACTATTGGACGTACAGTCTTAAAATTTGGTAAACGGATTCCTTTCATAGAGTACATATCCCCTTCAGAATGAATTTTGTTAAAATCATCTCCAAGTGGCGTTCCGGAGAATTAAGGGGCGCTATAGGCAATTAACTCCTTTTTTAACCTATTAGACGTAAATACTTGAAATTGAGTTAGCAGATTCCATTCACTGAGTAGTGATCTGTCATAAGATGGTTTTTGTGTAAATCGTTTCGTAAGTGGCGTTACGGGGACTTGAGGGGCGTTATAGGTACTTATTTCCATTTGTAAATTATTAGACGTACAGTCTTAAAATTTGGTAAGCTAATTCCTTTCATGGTGTAGAGATCCGCTACAAAATAGTTTTGGGGAAAATTGATCCCCAAGGGTCACTGAGGGAGATTAAGGGGCGTAATAGATAAATTTTTTCCGCTTTTCAACTAGTAGAACAACTAGCTTGAAAATTAGAAGGTATTTTCCGTTCATGGAATAAAGTTCCTTTTATAAAGATTTTTGCGAAAACGGACCCCCAAAGCAGTGGGATTGCGAGGGATTAAGGCGTGTCATAGAAAAATTCCTGATTTTGAATTTTACTCATTTACTTGAAATTTGTAAAACACTTTTCTTTAGTTGGATAGAGTTCCACTAAGAATGGATTTTACGGAAATCAACTCCAGGGAGGAGCAGGGAGAGTTATTAGGGCGTATTGATAGACAAAATTCCCGTTCTTGAACTGCTAAGACTTTAAGAATAAAATTTGGTTTGCATACTTCTTCTGTTGAATTGGAATCTACTAAGAATGCTGTCAACGAGGTATTGATGATAAAAATTCCGTTTCTCTGTTAGATTTGGACTTAAAATTTAGCACGCATGTTTATTTTATGTAGTAGAGATCCACTGAAAGTTGCTTCGATGGAAATCCACTTGATTATTAGGTTAAGTGAGCGAAAAAAAATCTTCCTGCTTCTATTTTAGATATAAATAGGAATTAGATATTATAAATTATGTTCTTTTTATATCAATCGTATCGTAGCTTTAGCGTCAATGTATAGTATTATTGAATTCTGTATATTGTTATTCAATGGGGGGGGGCGTGATGAAACTTTTGATTGAATATTGGGTCGCGAATATTACAACTTTGAGAAGCACTATCTTAGGTTATTGCAAACAAAAGTTAGTATGAGTTCGAAAACATATTCACTTGTTGATATTTAATAGTTAGTTTTCTAGAAAAACCTGGAAGAAACACGAACATTTTTAATCTATCATCTTGAGCATTTTTTTGAAAAGTAACTATACATCTCAGCCCTAAATCCATACTAACTTTTATAGAACATACGTATCGGAGTATATACAAATTTTTCAAGTTTTATTCTTGAACAGCAAAAAAAGCCTTAGACATTAAATTTCACTTATTCCTTCAAAATTGAAAGTCTGAGAAAAACGCATTTAAAGTTTCTACAGTTATAACACAAAAACTTGTAATGCCCATAAGTCTCGAATTTTTTAATATTTTATCTCCCAATGTATGTTTTACATTAAAACACTATTTTAATTAAATAGTGTGATGTTCCTCCCCTTGGAAGTTTATCTCTCGAAGTATCAGCGTGAGCTAGAGGTGTCGGATTAGCGAAAGAACTAGGATCAAACATTATCTTAATATGACTTTATTAAGATATTCAACTTAAACCTTTAACAAATTCAATTATAATAATTAATATGAGAGAATCTACGATAACGAAATACGCAACACATAATAAGACTTAATATAATTCAGACCACTATCTATAAGTGAAATGCATAATCTTTGATTCTAATATTAAATAATCAATCCTACCTTATTACAGCTTGGAGTAACGCTCAGTCTTGTCTTTGTATGCAATAGTATGCAACTTGGCGGGTTCCTTCTAATCGAGCACTAATAATATGTATCCACGTCACGCAAAACTCATTCAAACTTGAAACACGAACTGTAATAACCATCAACTGCCACAAACCAACATCAATTGTCTAGCATTCCTTTACATTGACATCACGCTTACTCTAAGATACAATATTTATTAACCCTCCAACTGGACAGAACGGATTTTTCCGCCCTACTAGAGAGGCTACGAAAATGGACTGCACGGATTTTTCTGCCTTCAAGTAACGTTTTCAAAAGCGGATTAGCCGTACTTTTCTGAAATCCTTTCCCCCTTTTAAGGTTTAACATCTTGAAAAATAATGAGGGACGGAGAAAGCAACACAGCAGGAGTTTTAGGGCTCGCAGGAAACTCCGTGTTTTGACTCCCCCAATCGTAAAAAATCGGGGAGAAATTTCTTTACAACCCAAGAAGTGTTTCTTTGCTAGCATGCATTTTAAAAGTTTCCAAAAGTCCCAACGCATAAGTAAAATATGTTACAATTCCCTTTTGTTTTCATATTAATTTCAAACTGTAACAAGTTGGGGCGTGTCAGGGCAATCTGCAATTTTATATAGTTAGACAAATTATCTTTTTTTAAGTATATTCTCTTTCGCTTCATTTCTCTTATTCGAAGCTTTCAGTTTTTGAAACATGATTATTTTATTATAAGATACCGAAAAAATTAATAAAACATCAAACTCTTTAAAATTTGGAACCTTTTCAATTTTCCAACGACTAAAAATGAATAATTTAAACTTCAACCAAATCATTTGAAACATTTTCTTACACTTTGATAAAAATAATAACGAAAAAAAACTAATTAAGATTTATTAGTTCCTTTTTTTTAGATTTCAAAGCCTAAGTGTTCAGGGAAGTTTAAGTACAGTGCCTGGTTATATATTGTTAAAATACACCGAATTATATTTGAATTTTAAGTGCTTGAACTTCAGTTTACATCAAAGACAACATGAATGAAGATTTTCACACATTTTTTTATAACTTGAATGTTTGAATAAATGGTAATCAAAAATATACGGAAACATTTACAGTAGACATTTATGCATATAAATAAACATAAAAATCAATTTTAAATTCGAGCTATTGAAAAACATTCGAATTATATATTGTTCAAAAATATCTATTTATACAAAATACCTCAACATTTATCTTTTTAAAGGCTAACTGAACAAGTAATTAAAATCTGGATATGTTTTGAAATCTCGACCTTATAAAGCTAGAAATTTTATGTTAGAAATTCCATTTGAAATTTCGAAAAAATGCATCGCGCAGTTAAAAATTATTTACCATAAATTTTAACAATTGTTTGAGTATAATGAAAATTTCAAATTTTATTATATAGCTTCTTTGGTATCTTTTAATATATTTCGGCCGCGGTAGCCGAGTGGTATAGGTATCGGAACGTGGCTTGCTTTGTCACGAGTTCGAGCCCAGTACCACTAAAGACAAGCCGTGTAGGGCAGCGATGCACGTTAAATCTGTTGAGAGCTGAAACGTCCTCCCGTTGGTGTGGTGGGGTAGTTAGGGGAGGGGGTGCCAGCTCAGGTTCCGTCCACGTCACTTGACCATGGTTCAAAATTACGTGGTCCGTCGCCAAAAGCCTTCGTGTAGCTGAACAGTGCGACGTTAATATTCAATCATTCATTTAATATATTTCGAAGATTTCATACAATTTGGTTGAAAACCGCATGCTAAGAGCAAAAAATATACTAAAAAAATTGATGAATATACAATTAAAATAAATTCTTACATAGAGAAGCAAAACTGAGAAGCTAAAGCGTAGGAATAAAAAATTTTCAGTATATCTGAAGTAGTTTTCGAAATATTTATTTTAAAGTTTAGAAAATTTGTGTGCGTTATGTTATACTTGATATTAATTAAATGGTTAAAATAATGTGTGTGTTAATATTAGTCATGTAATCGTTTGATGACACATTCATATACTAATAAAAATTATCATGGTCATTGTGATGCGCATGTCAAGAATATTATGTAATTTTAAATTCAGACATTAAGATATTGATGTAGAAAATATAAAACGACCATCTAAAATACATGAAAAATGCAGTCTGCTATAAAATGATCTTGACAAACAAAATCCGGCATTTTCACTTACTATGGCAGAGCCGGCTTAGTCAGGGGCAATCTGGAAAAACAGAGAGAGAACCGCGGTTTTGATGGATGCCGCTCTAGCTTTAAAAGCTCCCATGAAAAATTACATATATAAATCAATTACAAATGCAAAAATAAATCTTGTAATTTTTCATACATTTTTATAACAACGAATTGTGGAATTGGCTTCCAATACATTGTTGTGTTTGACAATATCTAAGGTAACCAACCCTACTTTAGATAGATTTGTACTACTTTTTCGTAACCGTATTCCTTTTAAAATTAATTCGTGCAGCCGAAATACACCTTTTGTACCCTTAAAAATTTATGTTAACTATAACGGTTAATTTTAATTTATGCAACTTGTGAAATGTTCATAATTAACCATTTCCGTCTAAACAGTTTACATGAAAAAAAAAGTTTGGACTCCCTCATTCATTATGGATTTATATAAGATTCTCACATTAAATTTTATTTTTCACTGAATAGGATTAAGTGAAAGTGTATAGTGCTTCCACACCACAGGTCTGGGGTTCTATTAACGGGCTGCGCAAGGTCGATTCTGCCTTTCATCCCCGCTACATTGGGTCGATAAATGTGTACCAAGCTTGCTTCGGGTCTTAAACACTGAAGGTCTCTCTTCAGACAGACCACCAAATCGGGACATCTGTTCATGCACCTCAGCGTCCAATGGTCACGTGAATTATGATGGGCACATTAGTTCCTGGCCCTCATGGATTGTTGTACTTCTGAGTTTGAGTCTTAAGTTTGAGGATTACCTTACTTTGGGGATACCCCTTAGATAAACATGTATTTCCCCTCATTTGCACTTAAACATTTTTCTTTCAATTACGTTTATTTCAGAAGGAAGTTTGATTTTTCATGTAATAATAACATGTATATTTGTGTATTATATTAAACATTTTATCAATCCAAAATTACATGTTTTAAGCTCCTCTAAAAGCTTTTAGGATTTTACAACTGATCTTACAATCCATATACGTTTTATAGTAGTATATTTAAAAATGATAAGGACATTTTTACGACTGTGTAAGCTGTTATGCCTCGTTTATGAATATAAAAAAATTCATTCAGCTACAGTTTTTAAAATGTACAGAAATAAGTGGAGCAACAGGATACTTACATATTATGAATATTTTTGACTGCAGTAAGATATATTTATATTTCAGTTTCTTTACAATTTGAATAGAAGTTATAAGCCATTTTGCAAATAGTTTGATATTGAGTATAAACCCATAGGCTGTTTAATATTGTAAAGTGTTTTACTTTGATACCAGTGTTTTACTTGATAAATTTGTTTTTAAAATTTGGTATGAATACATTGTGGAACTGTCGGTTAACTTCACTGAACAAAATTTTTTTAAGTGTACTGTTTTGAAAGACAAAATTAATTAGGGAGAACTTTTCTCAAGATGGAATTTGTAATGACTGAATTGTGTGAAAATGTAGTTATCGATGTGTGACATTTTTCCTTGTAATAAAAGAAACAGAAAGATAAGAAATTTAGCTTGAGTAGAAAATGGTTAGAAGTACTGTCATGCGCATTTGAAGAAGTATATCCCCCATTAAAATTAAAAATTATTGACTGAATGTGTGTTATGTCCATCATAAATGCCGATGTAGAAAAGGAATTTTTATTTAATACAAGAAGTTCGAAAAAGAGAACACTAGGAAGGAAAATTTAAATTTTTTCCGAAAAATATTCAGTTAACATAAAAATATCTTTTATATGATTTTAGTTAAAATAAATTAAAAGTATTGAAATCCTTTTTATGCTATTTTAAATTGAAAATATAACTGAATAGAGAAAGATCGGTTTTATTTCATAAATATAATCATTGTATGTAATATTTATTGTGTTATTGTTTAAAAATGAGATAGAGCCTTTGCTCTTTTACCTCATTACTTTTTTAAAAACAGGAAAGTGAGCGCGTTTTCTTACTCTCATATTCAAAAATGAATACAGGATGCTTTTTTCTGGTTCAAATCGCAATACCAAAAATATATATATATATTTTTAATTTTTAAAAATGACAGAAAAATAAATTTTTTTTGAAGAATATATAATTATTTTTTCAACTTCTAACATACTATTTATTTAATTTTTTCCTCTTTTTTTTTACCTTTCATTTCGTTTTTAATTTTACTGTGACTGAACATATAGGAGAAAGAGACACCGAATCAATCCTCTTTTAAAGAGGATTGATCAAGAGAGGATATCTACGCTTTCAAAGAAGATTGCCCAAGGCAACTTAACAGCTAGCTGTAATAATTGATCTCTTGGTTCTTACTTTCAAAGGGACAGAACTGGGTCGTAAAATTTTCCCCGTTCAACCTCCCAAGTTCTAAAAGGGGGAAAGGAAAAAAGTATGTTGCATTTTTGAAGGGAATCGCAAAATAAGAGTTAAACGCTTTCGGAATAACTTTTCAGGAGGTAGGTATCCAGTTAGAGGGTTAAGTCCGTTCATTTGCATCTTTTGTTCACATTTCTTTTCTTGGATTTGGTTGGAAAATAGTTGACATTAGTTCTGACCCAAAGAACCCAAATGACTAGTTAAAGAAAAGACGCGTGAGACGTCACAATAGGACTGAAGATAATATTTTTAATTTAAAATATTTTTATAGAATATTGATAGTATTTGTTAAGACGTCAGTTTATTCAGCTTTATATGAACCAAATATTTGCACAAAAGTTTTGAAAAACAAAGCATTTATGTACAAAATATTAATGATGCTATATAACTTAAGCTTAAAATAGTCCGGTTTGTTTATAAAATTAAATTTTTTTCATCTTTAAATTGGGGCAGTTTAGGAAGTTTTAGCTCTTGTCGTATGACTTTAAAATACTGAAATGTAGTACTATAATTTGTTTATTATAATGCATTTTGGTATATATACATCAAGGAAATATTCAGTTATATCAGCAACATTTGAATTCAGAATACTTGTATTCGGATGTCTAATTGCAGAATCAGCAGATGACTGATTTTTAGATACATCATTTTCAGCAGTATTCCATCTCTTCGAATTATTGTTTCTCACAGCAACCTTAGAACGCATTTGCCATGGTATTTTCTCCACAGGACAGGAAATAAATATAACTTAAAATATATTCTTTTCTATATAACTTAAAAACTTTAAGTTATATTAACTATTTTTAAAGCAACAATTGACCATGAAATTAATCATAATTAATTAATTATGAGAACTAAAACAACTCAATGCATAATCAAGCAGAAAAGATTTGGTCATGAAAATTGGAATTAATAACCACTTCAAACTAAAAGCTCAAAATTATTTTTATTTAATTCAATCTAAGAGTGGAAAAATGCTTTAAAATAAAACCGAAACCAGAACTATAGTTCACAAAACTTCAAATATCTTAAAAACTAATTAGATAAAAGATCTGTGAAATTTCGTGGAAAGCTTCTCAATTATATAAGCCACTAGAAAATGAAAAAAAAAATTGATAAAAATGAAATTTTTCGGGCACTGTGTAGTCGTAACCGTGAATACACGCGTCAAATTGTTACCCAGAATTTAGGGATGAGAAAAACGTGTTATCGATATTGATGATATTCCTAACATCCAACGAAATGTAACGAGGCTTTTGATCTTGATCCCAAAAGAAGACGTCTAGCAAAGTTTCCCGGACATGTACTGCAGTTCTCAGTGGTGCTTAGTCATGGAAGGAGACTACTTCGAGTAAGGTAACTTTTGTTAATATTTCATCTACGTCAATGTTATAGGACTGTTCACTGAACTTTACTATCAGAGTTGGTATGCATTTATGGTTTATTAGTATTAAATGCATATATGTATTTATAATTGGTTAGTATTAAATGCATATAAAGGGTGTTTTTTTAGAGGTATAGAAATTTAAATTGCAATAAAACAACGATGTATTATTCGATTGACATGAATTTTTGTTATTCGAAAGATAATCTTGTGGCATTACATTTTAAATATGATCAAGCAAGGCGTAGATTCGTCGAATGGGCCCAAAACGAGATTGCCGTTGTTCCCGATTTTCATGAGTGAATTTTGTTTAGCGATTAAGCGCACTTCTGGTTGAATGGCTACGTCAACAAACAAAACTGCCACATTTGGAGTGAAGTTAATCTACAAGTGTATGTCGAAACACCGTTACATCCAGAAAAACTGACTGTTTGGTGTGCTTTATGGGCTGATGGAATCATTGGTCCGTACTTCTTCAAAAACGATGAAGGCCACAACGTTACAGTCAATGGTGATCGGTATAGAGCCATGATTACTAACTTTTTCATTCCTGAATTGAACAATCATGATGTCCAGGAGCTGTGGTTCCAACAAGACGGCACAACATGTCACACAGCTCGTGCCACAATCGATTTATTGAAAGACACGTTTCGTGACCGCCTAATTTCACGTTTTGGACCTGTGAATTGGCCTCCAAGATCTTGAGATTTAACCCTCTAACTGGATACCTTCCTCCTGAAAAGTTATTCCAAAAGCGTTTAACTCTTATTTTGCGATTCCCTTCAAAAATGCAACAGACTTTTTTCTTCCCCCCTTTTAGAACTTGGGATGTCGAACGGAGAAAATTTTACGACCCAGTTCGGTCCCTTTGAAAAAGTAAGAACCAAGAGCTCAATCGTTTACAGCTAGCTGTTAAGTTGCCTTGGGCAAACTTCTTTGAAAGCGTAGATATCCTCTCTTGATCAATCCTCTTTGAAAGATAGGGTGTTTCTTTCTCCTATATGTTCAGTCACAGTAAAATTAAAAACGAAATGAAAGGTAAAAAAAAAAGAGAAAAAAATGAAATAAATAGAATGTTAGAAGTTGAAAAATAATTATAATTTCTTCAAAGAAAATTTATTTTTCTTCATTTTTTAAAAAATTTTATTTTTCTGTCATTTTTTATAAAAAATTAATATATATATATATATACATATTTGGTATTGCGATTTGAACCAGAAAAAAGCATCCTGTATTCATTTTTTAAATATGAGAGTAAGAAAACGCGCTCACTTTCCTGTTTTTTAAAAAAGTAATGAGGTAAAAAGAGCAAAGGCCCTATCTCATTTTTAAACAATAACACAATAAATATTACATACAATGATTATATTTATGAAATAAAACCGATCTTTCTCTATTCAGTTATATTTTTAATTTAAAATAGCATAAAAAAGGATTTCAATACTTTTAATTTATTTTAATTAAAATCATATAAAAAGATATTTTTATGTTAACTGAATATTTTTCGGAAAAAATTTAAATTTTCCTTCCTAGTGTTCTCTTTTTCGAACTTCTTGTATTAAATAAAAATTCCTTTTCTACATCGGCATTTATGATGGACATAACACACATTCAGTCAATAATTTTTAATTTTAATGGGGGATATACTTCTTCAAATGCGCATGACAGTACTTTAAACCATTTTCTACTCAAGCTAAATTTCTTATCTTTCTGTTTCTTTTATTACAAGGAAAAATGTCACACATCGATAACTACATTTTCACACAATTCATTTATTACAAATTCCATCTTGAGAAAAGTTCTCCCTAATTAATTTTGTCTTTCAAAACAGTACACTTAAAAAAATTATGTTCAGTGAAGTTAACCGACAGTTCCACAATGTATTCATACCAAATTTTAAAAACAAATTTAGCCCTTGAAAATGTATCCTGTATTAAATTTTTCAGTATACACAAATATTTCCTGCTGTAGGGAAGATATAGTATGAGAGATGTGGTGTGCGGTTGTGAAAGAATGTTTTCGTACGTGTATTTTAGAAAATTTAAATATCACTGAAGCTGATCGTATAACTGCAAATGAGCCTTATTTTAATGTGTGCTGGTATCAAAGTAAAACACTTTACAATATTAAACAGCCTATGGGTTTATACTCAATATCAAACTATTCGCAAAATGGCTTACAACTTCTATTCAAATTGTAAAGAAACTGAAATAAAAATATATCTTACTGCAGTCAAAAATATTCATAATATGTAAGTATCCTGTTGCTCCACTTATTTCTGTACATTTTAAAAACTGTAGCTGAATGAATTTTTTTATATTCATAAACGAGGCATAACAGCTCACACAGTCGTAAAAATGTCCTTATCATTTTTAAATATACTACTATAAAACGTATATGGATTGTAAGATCAGTTGTAAAATCCTAAAAGCTTTTAGAGGAGCTTAAAACATGTAATTTTGGATTGATAAAATGTTTAATATAATACACAAATATACATGTTATTATTACATGAAAAATCAAACTTCCTTCTGAAATAAACGTAATTGAAAGAAAAATGTTTAATTGCAAATGAGTGGAAATACATGTTTATCTAAGGGGTATCCCCAAAGTGAGGTAATCCCCAAACTTAAGACTCAAACTCAGAAGCACAACAATCCATGAGGGCCAGGAACTACTGTGCCCATCATAATACACGTGACCATTGGACGCTGAGGTGCATGAACAGATGTCCCGATTTGGTGGTCTGTCTGAAGAGAGACCTTCAGTGTTTAAGACCCGAAGCAAGCTTGGTACTTATTTATCAACCCAATGTAGCGGGGATGAAAGGCAGAGTCGACCTTGCGCAGCCCGTTAATAGAACCCCAGACCTGTGGTGTGGAAGCACTATACACTTTCACTTAATCCTATTCGGTGAAAAATAAAATTTAATGTTAGAATCTTATATAAATCCCTAATGAATGAGGGAGTCCAAACTTTTTTTTTCATGTAAACTGTTTAGACGGAAATGGTTAATTATGAACACTTCACAAGTTGCATACATTAAAATTAACCGTTATAGTTAACATAAATTTTTAAGGGTACAAAAGGTGTATTTCAGCTGCACGAATTAATTTTAAAAGGAATACGGTTACGGAAAAGTAGTACAAATCTATCTAAAGTAGGGTTGGTTACCTTAGATATTGTCAAACACAACAATGTATTGGAAGCCAATTCCACAATTCATTGTTATAAAAATGTATGGAAAATTACAAGATTTATTTTTGCATTTGTAATTTATATATATATATAATTTTTCCTGGGAACTTTAAAAGCTAGAGCGGCATCCATCAAAACCGCGGTTCTCTCTCTGTTTTTCCAGATTGCCCCTGACTAAGCCGGCTCTGCCATAGTAAGTGAAAATGCCGGATTTTGTTTGTCAAGATCATTTTATAGCAGACTGCCTTTTTCATGTATTTTAGATGGTCGTTTTATATTTTCTACATCAATATCTTAATGTCTGAATTTAAAATTACATAAAATTCTTGACATTCGCATCAATGACCATGATAATTTTTATTAGTATATGAATGTGTCATCAAACGATTACATGACTAATATTAACACATTATTTTAACAATTTAATTGATATCAAGTATAACATAACGCACACAAATTTACTAAACTTTAAAATAAATATTTCGAAAACTACTTCAGATATACTCAAAATTTTTTATTCCTACGCTTTAGCTTCTCAGTTTTGCTTCTCTATGTAAGAATTTATTGTAATTGTATATTCATCAATTTTTTAGTATATTTTTTGCTCTTAGCATGCGGTTTTCAACCGAATTGTATGAAATCTACGAAATATATTAAATGAATTATTGAATATTAACGTCGCACTGTTCAGCTACACGAGGGCTTTTGGCGACGGACCACGTAATTTTGATCCATGGTCAAGTGACGTGGACGACTCCTGAGCTGGCACCCCCTCTCTTAACTACCCCACCACACCAACGGGAGGACGTTTCAGCTCTCGACATATTTAACGTGCATCGCTGCCCTACACGGCGTGTCTTTAGTGGTACTGGGCTCGAACTCGTGACAAAGCAAGCCACGTTCCGATACCTATACCACTCGGCTACCGCGGCCGAAATATATTAAAAGATACCAAAGAAGCTATATATTAAAATTTGAAATTTTTATTATACTCAAACAATTGCTAAAACTTATGGTAAATAATTTTTAACTGCGCGATGCATTTTTTTTTCGAAATTTCAAATGGAATTTCTAACATAAAATTTCTAGCTTTATAAGGTCGAGATTTCAAAACATATCCAGATTTTAATTACTTATTCAGTTAGCCTTTAAAAAAGATAAATGTTGAGGTATATTTTGTATAAATAGATATTTTTGAACAATATATAATTCGAATGTTTTTCAATAGCTCGAATTTAAAATTGATTTTTATGTTTATTTATATGCATAAATGTCTACTGTAAATGTTTCCGTATATTTTTGATTACCATTTATTCAAACATTCAAGTTATAAAAAAAAATGTGTGAAAATCTTCATTCATGTTGTCTTTGATGTAAACTGAAGTTCAAGGACTTAAAATTCAAATATAATTCGGTGTATTTTAACAATATGTAACCAGGCACTGTATATAAACTTCCCTGAACACTTAGGCTTTGAAATCTAAAAAAAAAACAACTAATAAATCTTAATTAGTTTTTTTTTCGTTATTATTTTTATCAAAGTGTAAGAAATTGTTTCAAATGATTTGATGAAGTTTAAATTTATTCATTTTTAGTGGTTGGAAAATTGAAAAGGTTCCAAATTTTAAAGAGTTTGATGTTTTATTAATTTTTTCGGTATCTTATAATAAAATAATCATGTTTCAAAAACTGAAAGCTTCGAATAAGAAAAATGAAGCGAAAGAGAATATACTTAAAAAAAGATAATTTGTCTAACTATATAAAATAGCAGATTGCCCTGACACGCCCCAACTTGTTACAGTTTGAAATTAATAGGAAAACAAAAGGGAATTGTAACATATTTTACTTATGCGTTGGGACTTTTGGAAACTTTTAAAATACATGCTAGCAAAGAAGCACTTCTTGGGTTGTAAAGAAATTTCTCCCCGATTTTTTACGATTGGGGGGGAGTCAAATGTCCAGTTGGAGGGTTAACACCGCTAGACTATTTTCTGTGGGGCTATGTAAAGTAATTGGTCTATGCGGATAATCCACAAACGCTTGACCATTTGGAAGATAACATTTGCCGTGTTATTGGCGATATACGGCCACAAATGTTGGAAAAAGTCATCGAAAATTGGACGTCCAGTTTGGACTACATCCGAGCTAGCCGTGGCAGTCATATACCAGAAATAATATTTAAAATGTAATGTCACAAGATTATCTTTCGAATAAAAAAATTCATGTCAATCGAATAATACATCGTTGTTTTATTGCAATTTAAAGTTCTATACCTCTAAAAAAAACACCCTTTATGTATTTATGGTTGATTAGTATTAAATGTATACATGTATTTATGCTTGATTATGTATTTATGCTTGCAAATGTTATAATTCGTTGATGATCCTGTTTCTATTTCAGGGTGGAAGATCCTGGTGTAACTTCAAAATAAGATTCGTTATGTCCAGCTATGACTACAATGTAATTGTATGATTATTTATCTATAAAATTATAAAATTTCTTTTTTTTTAGTTCACGGATGGGAATTTTTCCCCAAAGTGAGAGGTTTTCCCCAGTCTTCGCATGAATAGTAATGCGACGCTGGTTAAACTTAAATTATTTAATTTATTCCCATTATATCCATTTTATATTAACCCGGTTCTACTCTCCTATTAGCTTCACATTATAGCTTAAGTTTAATCATTAGATATTTTAAAGACAAACAAACAATACGCTAAACCAAAAGACATTCTTTAAATAACAATTAATTTATAAAACAATAAAATTAAAATTAAGTTAATGCATAAAGAGACACATAACAGGATTTTACTTAACTCTGAGAAAGAGGCGAGGAAGAGGAGTCATGTCGCTGCTTGGAGTCCCCCGCGGTGTTAATTGGAATGGACGTGTCAAACCAAGTGGGTGTGAGAGAATGCGTCAGAGAGTGAGAGAGGAGATAAATCGGGGTGCATCTCCTTTTTATTCCGCGGCGACTTGCTTCTGTGTGCTGGAGCGGATTCTTTACAATGTCTGCATAATTTTCTCTCATTGGTCTAGAGTCAGCGGATGAATACCGTCTCACGGTCAGTGACATCCCCAAGCGCGGGAAATCCTAATGACACTCCCGATACCACGATATATTTATGAGTACAATGCCCTTTTCTAGGCGTGGGAACATGTCACCCTTTTTGGTGGGGTAAGAAAGACGCATTCCAAATTCCTTCTGTTGTAAACAACAAGAGCAGGGCAGATGTAAAAATTACAGTTGTAACC
This sequence comes from Trichonephila clavipes, assembly GCA_019973935.1. Taxonomy (NCBI): domain Eukaryota; kingdom Metazoa; phylum Arthropoda; class Arachnida; order Araneae; family Nephilidae; genus Trichonephila; species Trichonephila clavipes. The sequence goes on along the minus strand of BMAU01004710.1, from coordinate 38,401 downwards.
TTAGGGACCGGCGACGTCCCATCACTCCTCCCCTCTTTCAGATTAACAAAACTAGAAATAAAGAAACAAAAAAAATTTCAGTGAAGTAAATGTAAATACAAAATGCAATAAAAATTCATTGAGGAAAATGTCCATATCAAAGTCTAAAAAAAAAATTTCAGATTTCAGTTCAAAGTTCAAACATACGCGTCTTCCATTCAACCGGCACTTCACGGACTCCTGATTCACAGACTCCTGGTTCACGAACGGCTGTCCACGTCTTGATGGGAGAGAAAAGAAAAAAAATGTCCGGAGCGTCGTAATCTCGCTGAAACAGCTCAAAAGTTCATCTGTCCTTTTGTAATTTGAAGAGGTCCGTGACTCGTCCATTCCATCAGCGCTTCCACATCTCTAACGAAATCTGCTAAACTGCAAAAATAAAAAAAAAAACTTCGTCTCCCAGGGAAACCATATTAGTAATGAAGCCACAATTATTAAAAAAAATAAAACTTGGCCCTTTGTGACCGCTGTCGAAGACTCCAAGCACAAACCTTCCACTCATCTCACCTCTCATAACATTGAATTAAGAATGTAAAAAAAATGCAAGCGATTTCCAAAGTTCCTACCCAATTCCGTGAGGGAAAAACAAATTAACTGTCAACAACTACAATGACGTTTATGTACGAAGGGGAGAAAAAAATCACTGAATGGATCACCCAAACAATTTACAAAATGGAAGTGAATGTGAAGTGAATGTCCCAGACCACCAAAAAAAATTACTAGCAGAACTCTTCACATACTCAAAGCATAAGAAATTGCAATGGTTCACTAAAAATTTACTAGCAGAACTCTTCACATACTCAAAGCATAAGAAATTGCAATGGTTCACTAAAAAAATTACTAGCAGAACTCTTCACATACTCAAAGCATAAGAAATTGCAATGGTTCACTAAGAGCATTGATAACAATATTTCATGAAAATAATTAAGTAAAAGTAAAAAAAATTAGAGATTGAAACGATGGGTGTGCATAGGTGGAGAAAAAAAAATTATAACCTCGGAGAATGCTTAATAGCCTAAGAAATTAAAAAAATTCACTACAAGCATTGGTTACAAATGAAAGTTTAAAAAAAAAGTAACGTAATTAATTAAGATTTGCAAATTAAAATTCTATAAATTAACGAATCGTATAAATGATAAAAAAAAATTATAACCTGTAAGAATGCGGAGTAGCATAAGGAATTTAAAAAAAAATTCACTACAAGCATTGGTTACAAATGAAATTAAGAAAAAAAAATTACTGTAATTAAATTTAGAATTGCAAACTATGAATGCGCATGTGATCAGTATGCACCCCCAATGTGTACAAGGCAAAACAAAACAAAACATCCCATTTCCTGCGATAGGACGATCGCCGGCAACCGCCAACATAAGAAACAGAATGCAGAATTAAGACTAAAAAAAATTTTGCAAATCCGATTGTTAAAAAAAAAATAACTATATCGATTAATACTTTTAAAATAAGTTTGAGAGGAAAAAAAAATTCTTCCACATTCAATACATTCCAATTTCCATTTGAGAAATGAATTCCAGAAATCACAAGAAAAAAAATTAAAAACATAAAATTGATAATGCAACCCATGTGAGGCGACACATACAGAGTAAAGTAATTTAATTAAAATAAAATTATTGCAAGTGCTACACATAATTAAACATAAATTCCAAGAGAAAAATTCCGCTTAACTAATCAACATAACTTTTTAACACTCTATGTAATAGAATGTATCAAGTCTAGATAAAAAAAAAAACTCAAAATGTTTCACTATACGTGCAACAAATATACAAACACGAAAAAAAACAAGATCCTCGATTTACAACAATACCGCTAACTCAATTCATCGAAAATCCTCTAATTAATAACTCAAATATAGTTCTATAACACCAACCTAAAATTCTCAGTAACCTTAAAATGATTCCTCGATAATCCAAAATTGCCGTTACCTCAGATCGTTCACATCTTATGCCTCAACAACACTAACTAAACTTATCTGCAACTTCCAAATAATCAATCGATTGCTCCACAATACCATTAACTAAAACCATCTATGTTCATCAGCTTATGTACACAAAATCTCACATACTAAATAACAGTAACTAGACTTATCTGCAACTTCCAAATAATTAATCGACTTCTCTACAATACCAATAACTAAAACCCATCTTTGCTCATCAACTTATTTACAAAAATCTCGCATAATCCTCAACTGGAACTTTCCTAAATGCATCTCAAAACATTATTAAATATACCACACAATCATTAACTCAACTTATCTATGTTCATCAACTTAATTACTCAAAATCGTACAAAATCCTGAACTCAAATTACCTTCTCTACATCAAAACAACTTTCTCAAATATACCGTATAATTATATCAACTCAATTTCATTTGCCCAAAATCCTTAAAGAAAAATATCCTTCTGTACATCAAACAATTTTCTCAAATAAACCATATTACTTTCTTTTCAACTCAATTATCCATTTCCATAAAAAACAACTATCGAATAAACGTACTTCGAACGCAAACTTATCTATCTCCATAAAAAAAAACTTTCCCAATTATTCAACAAATTCATGTTTAAACTTTATCTATCTCCTTCAAATAACTCTCTCAAATATTCCACGAAATCCCTAACTCAAACTTATCGAACTCCTTAAACAATTAGTGAAGCAAAAAAAAAAATTCACACCCAATCCTCTTCCAACATTTTCAAACCAAAAAAAAAATTCGTGAAACTCGAATCTCATAGCAACAGCACCAGCATCCTAACGTAAAAACAGGAAACAAGGGGGGGGGGAGGAAAAAACGAAAACCCTTTGAAAAAAAAATTGCTGAGTCCCTTATCTCATGTTGCGACAGCAGGGGCGGGGCTTGAGGGGAAGTTTCCTCCTAAGGCGCCAAGAGTCCGACATCCAAAAATTCCACCCCTGAACTGTGCTGCCCGCGAGGAGGAGAGTCCCTGCGAAAAGGAGTAACCAAGAAACAGAATTTCCAATCAACAAACAGTATCCCACCCTTGACCGGATCCCGTGCGGGGGGATTACCGACGAAAAAAAAGGTGCGGACAAAAGCTCTCCCCACGTTTTCGAAACGAATGGACAAAAAAAATTTCAACACCATTATCTGACCAACAACAAAAAAAACTTATTACCAAATAACAAGCCGAACTACTTATTAAAATCCAGAACAAAAAAATTAAATCAACATCAACACTCAGTTAAATAATCTACGGACGCATTAACATAAATCAAAACATGTAAGCCTAGCATCAACGAAAAAAAATACCATATCGACCGACCAAAACGTTAAATTCCTAGTAAAGTTTAGCACAGAACCGAGACACAATAATTGACTGCACATTCATTTAACCACCACAATTTTAACTAAACATCTGAATAAACAAAAAAATATTCCAAATCTATAGCAAAACAAACAACACAAAATTAAATGAGCATTGAAACACCTAACCGAAACACTAGAAAATTTTAAATCAATGTTAGCAATCATCTCACATAACAAAACAACATGAGCGAAAAAAATTAAGTTTCAACATAATTTCGTAGGGAAAATATTCAAACAACCATCTTCATCCATAACTTAACGAGCATAAATTCCCATGTTATCGTCATTTAGAAACATACAACCACTTAAAATTGATACACCAACAAAATTTAGCAATAAATTAATTCTATCAAAACGCCGTTACCAAAAAAAATTAATCTTCTATGCAAAATCAAAATTTAACCAGAGAGTATACAGTTATACACAATCAGATCAGCATAAACTAAGCTATTCAATAGAGGAACCTTTTGTATGAAAAAAAAAATTAAAATTACTAGATAATAGTCACAACACAAATTATGTAATAGATGAAAAAAAAATTTCAAATATGTATGTATCGTAACAACATTCAAATTTCATGACAGGTGTCCAGAGACCCCAAAATTTGATTTTTGCTGCAAACATAAATTAAAGCTTAAAATTTATAAAATTAAAAATTGACGTACGTACATGATTATCATTGAATAACACTTGCATTACACAAAATTTATTTAATTAATTGCGCAAAACGCACAGCATAAAAATATTTTATCTAGAGTTGAAATTGATATTAACCACAAACAACACTATGTCATTTAAGCATAAAATCAAGACATAAAACAAACTGCATAAAAAAATTGAACAGGAATTCATTAAATAACAGGAAATCATTAAATAACTAAGTACAAAATTTGATCTTACAAAAAAAAAAACATAAAACATAACATGAAACAAGGTGCAACTATGAGACAGGTACCATTAAATGTGTGCTCTCGAATTTACGAAGCGTAAAAATTGTAAAAAAAAATTCAGTCTCCTTCAAAAAATTTTACCGCGGAAATGCGTTAACGAGCCGAATTGCCTGCACGAGCCCTTAAATTATACCGTGGACTTGGAACAATACCCTTAACCTCCGTCTCGTCTGGTTGCAAATCATCCAAATTGTTCAAGTGCAAATATGAAAATCTCTTAATAAATGGAATCATCCGATTGACATGCGTGTTGAATCGTTTCCTCAATTGTTCTACATGTTGAACCCTATAATTGACATTAGAAAAACGCTCTATTACTCTGTAAGGACCTTCGAACTTAGGTCTGAGTTTTGGAGATAAATTAGATTTAATGTTAGGCGTCTTTATAAAACACAAGGACCCGATTTTGTAATCGTAATGAAGTTGTTTTGTCGCTCTCGTACTCAATTCAACATGTGATGCCTCCTGATCCTTTAGATTATTTAAAACTTTATTGAAAGTATGCTCCAAAGACGGTAAAAGTTTCTCGGCATATTCATACTTATTTTGTGGTGTATCGGAATTCTTTTCGTAAGTGTAAGATAATCGAATATCTCTGCCATGTTCTAGGAAAAAGGGCGATGTGTATGTAGCCTCAGGGATCGCTGAATTTAATGCTAACATGGTGTGCGGGAGTTGCTCATCCCAATCGTTTGTGTTTTGTGAAATTGATGCCAGGATATTGGCTAGCAATTGATTAGGTTTCTCTACCCTACCGTTGACGTGAGCGGAATAACTTGATATGTGTCTTTTGTGAATACCCATGACTCTGCAAAATTCAACAAATTCGGAACTCTTAAAATATGTAGCGTTATCTACGACTAATTTATGTGGGCAACCCCTGTGTACAATGTAATTATCAAAGAAAGCTTTTGAAATGGTACTCGACCTAATATCCGGAAGTGGAACAATGTGAATGTATTTTGTGAATGCATCTATCATAGATAAAACATAGCTATTACCTTTAGGCGTGGTTTTTAAAGGACCGAAAATATCCATATGACACGTTTCTCCTGGTTCAGTACTTTGTTCTACAGGTTGATGGGGGTGCAGACAGAATTTTAAAGGGGTTTTTTCGAGATAAGCATATGGTGCAAGAACGAACAAAATTTTTAGTATCTTTGTACACATTATGCCAAAAGAAGTTTTCGCTGAGTCGATGATATGTTTTAAAAAATTTAAGATGCCCTCCATATTCTGAATGAACAGATTCGAGAATTTTAGCCTTTAGACAATGTGGAATGCAAACTTGCTTTCTAGTGGTGTTAGACCTGGGTGATCTGGAGGGGCGCTTGGACAAATGACATAACAAACCTTCCCCATTAATAAAATAGTTGCTGATTTGTGGGCTAACGTCATTTTGATCAATTTTTGTATGAAAGTGCTTAAAACAGAATCTTCGCGTTGCATATTATTAAGATCTTTAGAGTCCGGTAAAGCTATTGTGATGTTGTTAATATAACGGGAAAGATGATCTGCGACTGAATTTAAGGATCCCCTGATGTAGTGTATGTCGTAATTAAATTCTTCCAGAGCCAATTTCCAACGCAAAATTTTGGAGGAGGGATTTTTATTTGAAAGAAATATCCTGCGAGAGGCTTATGATCGGTAAAAACCTTAAATTTTCTGCCTAACAAGAAAGGTTTAAAAAAATTTAATGCTGTATATATCGCGAAAAATTCCAAAACCGTTGCGTTATATTTAGATTGTGATGGATTTAATTTCTTAGAAAAAAATATAAAGGTTTGACTTCAGAGTTAGGATATTTTTGTTCTAAAACTGCCCCTATGCCGCGAGATGAAGCGTCCGTTGTTATTTGTAATTCCGCGTTTTGGTCAGGTAGAGCCAAGACCGGTGGATTCAATATGGCTTTCTTAATATCATCAAATGCCTCCTGCATTTCAGATGTTTACTCAAATGGAGTGTCTTTTCTCAATAGATTCGTTAAGGGAAGTGCACGTTTCGCGAAATTCTTGATATATCTCCTAAAAAAATTACAACACCCTAAGAAAGATTTAATTTGTTTTTGATCCTTTGGAACTGGAAACTCATTAATTGATACGGACTTATCTTTATCTATAAGAATGCCTTCCGGCGTTACCACAAACCCTAAAAATTTACAACTTTTTGTTAAAAACTGACATTTACTCGGATTAAATTTTAAGTAAATTCTTTCAGTGTTCACAAAAACCTTACCCAGTAGTTCAAAGTGTTCGTCTATAGTTTTAGTGAATAAAATAATGTCGTTTATATAAACCAAGGCTCCATTGTGTAATAAATCTCCCAGGACCTCCTGTGCAATTGATTGAAAAGCTTTAGGAGAGTTTTTTTAAACCGAAACATAATCTGTTAAATTCATATTTGTCACCATCGGGAGTAGAGAATGCCGTCTTATGCCTATCCGCAAAGTGTAGTGGAATTTGATTAAATGCGGACTTCATGTCGAACGCCGAAAAATAGTTTGAACCCGAAATTTCATGTAAAATGGCGTCCAATGTTGGAATAACGAAGTCTTGAGTCAAAGTTATTTCGTTGAGTTTCCAAAAATCTAAAACAAGGCGCCATTTTTCTTTTTGTTCGACAAACAAGGCCGGAGTATTATACTGAGAATTAGATTTCGAAATAATCCCCGCCTTTTCTAAATCTGCTATTTGACGTCAAAATTCGTTTCTTAAATTAAATGGAATTTTATAAATCGGACATTTAATGGGATAATCATGTTGTAGACTAATTCTATGATGCTCCGTAGCGGCTGCAGATAATTCTACCGTAGAGCGAGCGAAAGCACTTTTGTGCGAAATTAACAGTTGAAATAATCTGCTTTTGATTTTACTGCTCAAACCTGAAAGGTTGAAATCTTTCTCCGTGAGTGGGGGTAAAATATCTTGAGAAACGGGAAAATCAGAAGAAAAGTCTTCGCAATTATTGACAGTAATTATTTTCATTTTTTTTAAGGGTGATTATGTTATCTGAATCGTTTCTAATTTCTAAGATGGTGTCATTTGTCTGTGGATCAATATTAATTTGCGAATTAGTTAAGTGAATGTTTTTAGTTTGTAGCTTTGCTGAACTCTGAATAGTGGCCAATGACGTCGAATTAGGTAATGTTTCAACATGTATACGAACATTTGTGACCGAATGGGGACCCACACACGTTTTGTGTTTTAACAATCCATGTATAAAGTTACTCTGTACAACACGCGGAGGGAGTGAATAATGAATAAGCGGAATTGAAAAATTATTAATTAATAAACGGTTTTTTCTTATATCTAAAACTGCATCCCATAATTTCAAAAAATCGTATCCCAAAATAGCGCAATAATTATCGTTAATCTCTTGCTTCGTTATAAAAAAAAATATGTTGAAATTGAAAATCCCCCAATGAAAATTGTATTTCATAGCAACCGATAATTTCTACCGTGTCTCCGCTTACGGCTTTAATCTGAATTGAAACATTAAATTCCCTAAAGTTATCATTTTTTATTTTAGTGAAAAAAGAATTAGACATTAAAGATACGGATGCACCTGTGTCAATTAAAATTCTAAATTTGTGATGTTTAACATTAGCCTTTAGTATTGGTAGATCAAATATATTGTCTCGAGATTGAATAGGAGAAACACGCTCCTCTACCAAATGTAAAAAATCTAAATACGGCTTTCTCCGCGGAAGTTTAAATTATCGTTCCTGTTATAGCTCTAAAAACCCCTATTCTCAGAAGTTGTGTGTGACCCTCTCACTGGATTCCTGGGGCTAAGTAATTGTCGCGAAAAGCAGATTCTCGGAAATGGACATGTCTCCCATCTAAACCGGGGTGACGTGAAACAGAATAATCGCTAGCGGCGTTTATCCGGGGGGCTGGTAACGGGCAGCGCGTTCGTCCCTCTGCTTCTTTCTACACTCCGCCTGTCTATGTCCTTGAATGCCACAATAAAAGCATTTGAAAACATTCTCCCTTCTGTTAAAAGAATCCCCCCTGATTTACGAGCTGTAACTGAACTGGCCTCCTGTAGACGGCCGACCCTTAAGTTGATTTCTTCTAATCTGACGACAAACCGGATCTCTCTTCGCTAGCTATTTGGTTCAATTTCATATTTTGCTCTTCAATCAATGCCGCGTTGATTGATTCGTCTAAATTTAAAGGATCAGGAGAAAGTACAAAGCGACGAATGTCATTTCTTAAACCGCTTATGAAACGAGATTGTAACAGTTGGTCGTTCGCATTCCTCACCACGGTATTTTGAGCCGAATTTCCTGACTGGAATATCTGTGTTCCCAGTTTATTGATGCGTGCTGCGAATTCTTGTACGCTCTCAGAAGGACCCTGGATACATGATGAAAATAACTGTAGACGCGTTGATAAAGGGACAGCTTTCTCGAATCTTCCAATAAGAATTCTTGCTATATCGTTATATTCTGTCAATTGACTGTGAGTTGGGTCGGATAAAAAAAAATCCTCAGCTATTCCCGCTAATTTTAATTTCAGCATAGTAACTTTTTCGTCGTTTGACCACTTGCCCAAATTCGCAACATCGTTTATTTTTCCTAAGAACCTACGTATTCCTAACGATTCACCTCCGTCGTAAATTGGGATCAGATCAATTAGATTAAATTTATCGGACGCCGTTTGCGTCAATAGGGGGTCTGATTGTCGTGTACGTGGCATGCCTTTTTTAATTATTAATTAAGACAAAATTTCTAGCGAGTTTAATTCACAACGTAAACCATTAAATTAAAACAAAATTCCAGCACTCGTGCAGGGTAAAAGAAATTCATGAACTCTTAAATTTAAATAAACTTTTAGCTAATCGGCTCTCGCGTAAATACATGCATAGAGAGAAAAAAATTCACATCAATATTAAAAAGAAAAAAAATTAAAGAGCACCAGTACCTGCGTCATCTCTGCATCTTGGACTCTTCTTCTCACCAAAACTACAAGAAAAAAAATTCACAGTATCAAATTCGAGCAATATATAAAACATAGTAGCACACGAGATGAAAATTTGTCGTGATGATCCATCAAGAAACGTTTACAATATCAAAGGATGTAAAAAAAGATTTTCTGACGACCGATCATCGGCACACAATGGTTGTACAAGGAAAGGAAAAAAAATTAATATCCTGGTCGCGGCACCAAATAATGCGACGCTGGTTAAACTTAAATTATTTAATTTATTCCCATTATATCCATTTTATATTAACCCGGTTCTACTCTCCTATTAGCGTCACATTATAGCTTAAGTTTAAACATTAGATCTTTTAAAGACAAACAAACAGTACGCTAAACCAATAGACATTCTTTAAATAACAATTAATTTATTAAACAATAAGATTAAAATTAAGTTAATGCATAAAGAGACACATAACAGGATTTTACTTAACTCTGAGAAAGAGGCGAGGAAGAGGAGTCATGTCGCTGCTTGTATTCCCCCGCGGTGTTAATTGGAAGGGACGTGTCAGACCAAGTGGGTGTGAGAGAATGCGTCAGAGAGTGAGAGAGGAGATAAATCGGGGTGCATCTCCTTTTTATTCCACGGCGACTTGCTTCTGTGTGCTGGAGCGGATTCTTTACAATGTCTGCATAATTTTCTCTCATTGGTCTAGAGTCAGTGGATGAATACCGTCTCACGGTCAGTGACATCCCCAAGCGCGGGAAATCCTAATGACACTCCCGATACCACGATATATTTATGAGTAGCTAGGCGTGGAAACATGTCACCCTTTTTGGTGGGGTAAGAAAGACCCATTCCAAATTCCTTCTGTTGTAAACAACAAGAGCAGGGCAGATGTAAAAATTACAGTTGTAACCTTAGGAACCGGCGACCTCCCATCAATAGGGTGCACTTGTGTAAAGTGCACTGTAATAAACTATGGTAGCATACACTTTGCTTCTAGGTTATGCGTGATTAAATAAATTTATGCCAGGAAATTAGTTAGTTTGATTATTTGCGTGCTTTCGAGAGTTCATATTTTTTCAGAAATTAAGTTAGATTTAGATTTTGGGGCAATTTTTTGTAAATAAAAAAATAATCAACGTAATTTTTGTCGGGTCGTCTAGACACACCTGCAAATCATGTCTTCTCTCCGTCCGCAACCCGGAGAGAAAAATGATTGTAAGGGGTACTATTCGGGTATATCTACCAATCCTCTAGGACAAAATAATTCTTTAACTGTAATTTTAGTTTATAAACCACTTTCTTCAGAGATGACTGGATTTTATGTAAATATAAGTGCTATTTAAGTGCCTGTCGTTGAGTAGGTGAGTTAATGATTAAACGTTGATCATTAAGCGTGAAATCTAAGTATTAGTAAATGTGAACAATGACTGAATGTTTGCACTCCTTGACAATAGAAGTTGACATAGAATTCACCAGGAAGTGTTGAAGTAATGGACACTTGAGCTGGCCGAGCTACTGGGCTTCGAGAAGGACCATAACAAAAAGTTTCAATTTAGATAAATACTTTCGATAATCTAGGTATCCGATTTTGGGTAATGTTTTCTGATTGCTCCCTGAGATGTTAAAATACTGCATATTTCGTAAAGTGCTAAACATTGAATGAAAGTAGTTATTTTTATAATCGTGTCTACTTCTTCCTCGAACCCTCTCACACCCACGACTTTCAGGCAGTGACAAAGTGAGAAGGAAAGCAACTGAGGTTACGTTTCTTCTTCATAGTTCCACACCACGCCAATGAGAGGACTTTGAGATCGACAAATTGAACGTTCATTAGACCCTCTTTAAATGACGGGTCTTCCTTGCCGACATGGATCATATCCACTACGCTACCGTAACTTAGTGAAATGCAAGAAAACTTTTCTAAAAGACATTCATAATACGCTAAAGCGATTCAGCATTTATTACAATAAATCGAAGGAACTGATTTATTTCTAGTGTTGACATTAGTGTTTGAAATTAAATTGGCTCGAGAGGATTTTTCAGTGGAAAATACCTTGCAATAAATACCTTTTTTTTAATTTAATTTAAAACGTACGCTAAAAAGTAATCATAAGTATAATTGTTGCATTAAATTTTACCAGCTATTTTTCTAAACTGTGTGTGTTTACATGTTTACTTGTAACATTCAAATGATACGGTTTTTATACTTGAATAGTATGTTCATTCAATTTTCTGTTATTTATTCCTTGCAATACAGGCAGACAACTTTTCAACCAAAAGGAATAATCTCTAAGCTATCTTTTTTTTTTGGCTCAAGGATTTATCAAATGGATTATTTAAGCTTATTGGTGACTTTATATGAAACGAAGCACCTGGTTACCAATTCCAGCTTACGACACGTAGGAAATCGGGGCTGCCAATTTGGTGAGATATTAATTGAGCTGGCGATTGCTGTGATAATACATGAGTACCGGATCCACCTTTTCAAAACTTCTTGCAGAGCAACATATGGTTAAAGACACATGAAGATCAATTACTTGATCGTACTTTATTGTTTTCCGACTATAAAATTTACCTTATTCTTCATTACTTTTTAAACCGCCAAGATTTCCATTGATCAGATTGTGAGCCACACGTTACTTTTTTGTCATTGTCAAATGACACATATAGAGTCAATTATTCATTAAAAAAGCCAGATATGGGCACAGATAGAAGTGCATTCCGCAGAAGGGTAATTTCTTCTGTAAACTGGAGAATAACGCTAAATTCAATTTCTTCTAAATGATTGCAGTTTCGATGAAAAATATAGTAATTTATTATTATATATTGTGGTTACTATAAAAGTTCTAAAAGAAGGATTTTAATACCTTCTCCTGTTTTGTTTCTCATAATATTTCTTATTTCATTATACTAAGCTTCCATAGCTGTAACACTTTTTAAGAGACAATAGTTATCAATGATAAATTACATCCCAATTTTTGAGAGCACCTTTAAATTGTTTTTAAGCTTCAGATTTGTAATTTTTTTAAAAAAAGTTATGTTAGGAAGAAAACCAGTTCTGGAAGAATCTTGAGATATGCGTAGATACAGTTTCTAATTTAAATAGAATTAGCAAACTCTAGTTTTAAATCGAGATCAAAAAATTATTCTATTGAATTTAAGAACATGAATGAATAGTTTAGAATAGATCAAAAGAATAGAATTTCGACAAAATAAGAATTGTAAGATTAAGAATTTCTCAAGGACAAAGTTTCAACATACCTCACTTTATTCCACGATTCAATTCCTACAGGAACATATCTCGAATAAAAGATATAAATAAATAAAAATCTGTTGCCAGATATTTTACTTGAATAGAACCACGTGACAAATAAAGATAATAAAATACGTTGCAGCAGCTTCAGTTATGGAGCCAACAATGTTTTATAAAATTATTGTAAGAATAGTTATATGTGTTATAAATATGAAGATATATTTTTAAAAAACTCTCATAAATGTGGTTAAAAGGACCTAATTTTACAAGTCTTTAGGACAGAAAACGATAAATTATCATCAAAATTGAAACTAAATAAAAATGGTTTGGAAAAAAATGTTTTCCAGAATTGTTATTTTGCGAAAACTGTTCATATATATTACCTTCCAACGTTTTCTTATATTATTACAAAACTTATTTATTTGGAATAGTTTCTCAAAAATATTTCGACATAAATATATTTCGTTACAAAATATTGTTGTTTTCTTGTCAAGATAATAAGAAGAAAAGCTTCGATTTTATTGTATCATTTTTTCTTCAAATTTCTTCACCTCAGAATCTTTGTCCACTATTAAAATCGTATATAGCATTAATATATTAAAATGCAAAAATAAATAAATAAAAGTAATAAATAGTAAAATGTATTGCAGTTGTAATATAAATTTAATTTTCTCAAGCCAAATGCATAAGTAACAAACTAATTTTCATCTCTTAAATTGAAATAAAATGTCTATTATTTTAAACTAACCAGAATGTATGTTTTGGAACTTTTTTCAAGAACATAATTTTAATATATATGTCAATCTATATAACGAACCTCTATATTGCGAATTTTTCTATATAGCGAACTTTTTTCTGGAACCTTAAACATTTCACGATTTTCTTCGTAAAATAACGTCTCTATAGCGAAATGCATTTCCTATCTAACGAACTTTTTATTTTGTGATTCAATTTTTTCTTTCCGCTGTTTGTAAAGTATTTCTGAACATTTCGAGTTATTCTCTCTTTTAACACATTTTATGGTGGCCATAAATCTTGAACTGGTTTTATCAGATCGTAACTCGCAGGGAGCAATAGAGTTCCGAACGTTTCATCCAAGAAGTGTGACCTTTAATCCCCGTTGTCCAGTTCACTAGAAACATCTTCGATATCCCCCTTCACACTCAGTGGAGTTGTCTCGTGCTCTAGTTATGAAATAATGTATGTTTAATATTACTTGTATGCTTTAAATTATAAAATGTCCTTCAAATTCATTAATTTTAATATAAAATTATTTTCTTAACATTGAAAATACAGTGTGTTCTTCAACATTCTTTTCTCATGTTTTCCTTGCAATTTTTTTTCGGTTTTTTTATGTGTAAGATATATAAAGTAAGCATATATTGAAATTTTAAAAAAAGGTGTGAATGATTACTTTTTTTAATATATATATATATAGTGTTTATAAATTTAAAATTTGTTTTATTTGGTTTAAAAAGTATATTAAAAGATGAGCCTTTGTGTAATGAATTTTCCCTATAACGCACATTTTTCCAGGATTTAGTGACTTCGTTAGATAGAGGTTCGACTATATATATATGTATGTTTATATAATAATAAAAGAAATAACTTTTTTAGTATATTTTCCTCTCAATTTATTTGGCATATTTTTTTTCTTCAGTTTGTAACGTTTTACAAATTGTAAATTCTTTTTAATATATTTTCAGAATTTTAACAAATTAAAAATTGAGCTCAAAATTAAAAAGAATACACATGCCATAATTTTTTTAAACATGGGATACTTAAAGTTGCTTTTTATTGCTCGATTAACATAAGTATAATGCATTTCCTTTAAGACAGCTACATTTTCTAAATTTATATTTGAACTACTTTCTACTATAAAAGATTTTTTTCTGTCTTATATATTTCATACAATAACTAAAGAAAGACTTAGAGACTATCCAGTTTACCGTAAAGTTATTTTTGCAATTTTTAGAAAAAAAACCCCTTCTTTTAAAGAGATTAAGTATTTCAATTTTCAGATAATACGCTATTACTAAGCAATGTTTAACATAAACGATAAAGTAAGATTATATATATATATATATATATATATTTTATTTGAAGGTACTTATAGCTATTTTCAACAAAATACAATACGTATGAAATTTAAACTTAAAAGCATTTGCTATAGCAGAAGTATTTTTTCCATCCAGAAAAGTAAATCTAATAGTTTACTAACTAGAGGCTTATTCCAATTACTTGAAATTGTATTACCCTCAGAATTTATATTACTTTGAAGAAATCCAATTACCTTTGATATACTTAATGCTGTTATCTACGTTTCTGCAGCATAGAAAATGTAACAATTCAGCCAAGTGCAGTAAATTTAATATATATAAAACTAATAGGATTACATATTTACAATTTGATAAAAATAGTCTTCTAATACAAACATTTATAGAAGATGTATTTTAGTTAACGATCAATAGCATTGAGTGAAACTAGGCGTTATTACAAATACGTAATACTTTGTCTTTTCGTCGACTACTTAAAAACTGTTAAAACTAGCATAGATGGAATTGTCATTGATATAAGGATTGTGGTTAGTTGGAAATAAAAAATAAATATATAAAGTTTAAAATAGCCGATAGTTGAATTTTATTCAACATATGTATATGAGATGCATTGGAAAATTAAAAAGGAATACTATTGATTGAATTTTATAGAAATTCTTACACAGCTCAAACGTCGATTCTTAAAAGAAATGTGAACTATAGATATTTTCTTCTTTTTCAAATTAGCTTTACCGGACAGACAACTTTGCTCTTCTTTTAAGCTCTATTTTCCTTTCTCAAGAATATTTTATAAGCAAATATTAAGTAGTCTAGCTGGATAAAATGACTTATTTAGCGGGTGTTATCCCACTTTTATTATAAAAATAAAATATATAATAGCATTTATTGTTTACTAACGGGTTATTTGATGAAACCCCCTGGATAATTTCTTTTAAAAATTATGCAAAACTTTTTAAAATAATAATTTTTTTTGCATGTAACGTTATTTTTAAAATGTTGGGTACAATTCAGAGAAAAAATATATATACTTCTGTATATTTATTTGTATTTATACTTCTTTTATAAGTATGTTTTTTCTTTGCACCGCTATTAGTAAAACTCTTCTGCAGGCCATACAGTGACCTCGGCAGTGTTTGCAAATTATTTAATTTCCTAGAAAAATTTACTTATTTGTGCATTGTATCTCCCCCTAATATACCGTATACACGGGCTTATAGTAAAAACGGGTAACTTTTAATCAGCCGTCATGGGATTAAAGGGCAAATATATGCGTTTTAACACGACATATACTCTCTAAAAAAATTACTGCTTATAGGATTTTGTATTCATTTTGAGGAAAAGGTGCATTTTTCCATGTTATATTTACAAAAGTTTTAATGATAATTTTGGTGAAAAAAAATATACATGTTAATAATATAATTTTTTTCCTCTTTATAGGCATTAAAAGCAATATTGAAAATTATTTGAAAGTACTTCAAAATGTTTACTAATGTAAGGTTTTGCAAATTACACTGTGTTGTGGTTTTTTGGAGTAAAAATTGATAGCCATGTCTTTATGAAAGTTTAATTGATACAACACTAAATGTAGCTAGAAATAATTAATAATATAATTAGGAAGTCTTGCTCAAAAGCCTGAAACAAATCTTCTTGATTTAAAGAAACGCTTATTTCTCGGTAATTGAATTTCCAGTTAAAGTGAGAATTATCTTTCCTGCTTGCTCATTAAATAATTTCTTAATTACTTTAATTTATTATAAATTTCAGTGTGACGAAAACCACGGTGATAATGATGATGCAGCTAATTGGAGTTATAAATAGTTGACCCTATCACTTAAGAGATTGAGGACGTTAAATCGTGACAATATTGTACACTATGTAGACAGAAAGTATATCCTGCTTCACATGACGTAACTATATTTTCCAATTGAAAAATATAACACGATGATGACATTTAACTTAGAAAATGTTACCATTGTGAATGTTCTTATCTTTTTTATGATGAAGTATTAAAGTTTTCTAAAATAAATTTAAGGTATAAAAATCTTTATAATATTCACGGAAAGAGTAAAATACAGTTTTCATCGTCATTTTTAGCAATTTATTATTTATATCAGTGTTTCTAAATCTTTCAAAATTTACGACCTAATTTCCACTCATAATTTTCGTCATGCTCCCTCCTTACAATAATAATATACTTTGCTCAAGTGCTACAGTAAGACTTTAATTATAACCTGTACAAATTATCAAGATAAATATTAACTTTTCTATATGAAAGGCCCATGGGTGTCACTGGTAATTACTAAACTTGCTTTCAGTTTAATATTAATAAATTAAGTATCAAGTACATTGTACAGTACTGGTAGGCGTGTAAGTATATTAAACCAGCAGTGTAAATGTGTAAATGTGTATATAATTGTTTATTATGTCATAATAAATTTTGTTTTAGTTCTGTTCAGTAAATTGATAATTTTTTTAAGTCCTATATATTGATAATTTTTTGAATCTTATATTTTCCACTTTTCGATATGCCCACGTCCACCAACAGGATAATTACGCCCCCGGGGGTGTACACGCTCTACAATTTGAGAAACGCTGATCTATATATTTTACGAATATCTATTAAAATTTTAGCAGAAAATGGATAAAATCAAAATGCAAATATAAAGAAACGCAAATGGATGGCGAGGTATCATCCATAGAATTGTATTTGAAATTTTACATTTAACTGTTTTTTAAAATGAATACTGTAAAGTTCCTTTCATTAAAAAGAGGTCGATTGCACATTTTAAAAGTATTAGTTTACTCAAGAAAAATGTTTAACTTTTCAAGTATTATTTCAAAATGTACGTTCAAAGTGTATATCAAAATTAGATATAAGTATAATATTTTCTTTTAATTTACATAGCTTTTATAAGAATATATGTACTTATAAACCATCCCTATTATTAAATAAATTCTCAAATAAACATTTAATGAGTATTGATACGCACAACTTTTTGGGTTTCTATGTAAAATAGAAACATTGTAAATGTTCGTACAATAATTATTTTTATAGTCTAAATGCTTAATGCATGTATTAATAATTTGACAAAAACAGAAAACCAATTTTTAGAAAAGTGCTCAAGATATTTGTGAAAGCATATAAAATTATTAATTCAGTACTTCTCAAAATTTCAACATTTGCGAGTTAACTTTCAACCGTAAAATTCATCACTCCCCCCTCCATACAGTAACAATGTATTAAATTCTGTTATGTACTTTGACGCTAAAGCTACAATAAGACTTTAATTATTAACCATAGAAATTATCAAGATAAGTATTACATTTTGTATATAATTCTGTATATGGCAAACACATGAGATACACTAGTAATTATTAAACTTGTTCATAACTTAGTATTGATAAATTAATTATTAAGGGGGTACACCCATTTGACGGCCTGTTTCTTAAGCATTTTTAGGGAATTCTTTTTGACGACCTGTAAAAAGATAGATATTTAAGTCTTTTTATCATTTATTAATGGGTATTTTAAACGTATGTATATTAATGTTGAGTTAAAAATATCCAATAGAACGAGAGTTATAGAGCTCTGAACAAACCCACCTCGAAAAAATGGACGCTCACTTCCTCCACTATTCTGGCTAATTAGCTTACCTGAAAAAGAAAACTAACGGCGTTTAATTTATAAGCTTGAATGCACCAAATGAACAACACTCAATTGAAAATATCAAAATTGGATTTTTGGTAGGCTTCTTAAGAAGTTTCGAATTCCATGGGTCTTTTGTTGTTTTTGTTATAAAAAATAGAAATATTTCGAATTTTGGAATAATCGTAGTTCACACACACACACACACAGTTTTGGTACGTATATATGTGCTGAGCCTATCCTATAAATGTGAAGTCTTTCGGTCAAACCGTTCTTGAGATATGATGGAGGAAAGTTTGAAAAACACATTTTTGAGAAAAAACACGTTTCAAGTCCGATTAAAACTATGAAACTCTTACCTTACCCTCAATCGGTGATGCTCTTTGAAGCTAAACTCAGACTTAAACAAGTTCGATGAAATATTCAATAACTATAGCTATTTTCTTTTAAACCTCTACAAATTTGTGTGTACTTGTATGAATATATATTTTTGTAAAGAAGGGTATCTCAGGTATCAAGCCGACTGTACACAATAAGACCTGCCTTCGATTGCCAACTCAGCACTCCGAACAGCGGCCTTTTCTAACTGTTGTATCTTTATATCGACTTCGAATTTTAAAAAAACATCACTTTATCACCGTGTTCTAGACATACTAAAGAAGTAATTTAGGAAAAAAAAATTGGGTTTTTTTTTGAACCCATCACATGAGTGACCCCCTTAAAGACATTGAGCAGTATTGATGCATTTATAAGTATACTATATCATTCTAAACGTGTAATTTTATGTCAGACTGTATTTAATTTTATTTCTTTTAGTAAATTAATTTTTTAAAATCGTTTATTTTCAACTTTTCAATATATTCGTGCCCCCCACATAGGGTTATTCCGCCCCCCAAACGGGATGCACCCCACAGTTTGAGTAGCACTGTATAGATTAAATACGCGCATTTGCAAAATTAATAATAGATATCAGCAATTATTCATGTTATTTGCATGTTGTGAATATTAATTATGAACAATTAAGGGTAATCTGAATTTGTTGTTGGATAAATATTCTAAATATAAAGAAAACTTTTACGTTCAAATTCTTAACAAAGAAATGCTTTAACAATTGCCATTTTTGGGATATGAGGTGGAAGTTTGATATTGTAAATGAATAAATTTGGTATAATACACTATTCTAATGTATTTCCTTATCTCATAGCAACTTAAGACCGTTTAATTGTTTAATTAAACAAGTAAATGACGGTAATGAACATCACATAAGAGTATACTAAAATAATAAAAAAAATATTGCTTTTTTAATGTTATATTTATTTTAAGAAATCATAAAATGAGCAGCGATAGTATATATTCCTTAGATGCAATAAATTTGTACAAATGTAGAGTAAGCAAGGCAGCTAATTAGTGCTATTCAAAACTTACACCATAAAAATAACAAATAGATAATTCTGCGTCAATGAACAATACTAGAAAATAATTTCCTAGTCTCTGTGAAACTAATTATTTCAAGTATTCAGACATAAATTACTTTAAAACAATTGCTGCACATATTCTCAAAGCAAATATTCCTCTTTCAACATATTCCTACCTTGAAATAATTCGATTAGAGTGAAAAAGGCATTTCGTGAAAAATTCTTCAATTTTTCCTCTGGTGCTCTATTCTTCCTTTAAATATTACCTGTGTTATAAATATGTATATTTTGCAGCAAGATAACAATTCTATTCCAACAAAGAATATCCAGAAAAAAAGATATGTTATTTTTCTTCCTTTGTGGAAATGCACTTCATCCTTCTCAGTCTTGATGATTCTCTCTGCATACAAATCATCCTAAATGATCGAGAGGCACTTTAAAAGTACGAACAGAACCCTGAGCCAAAATAAAGATATTTTGAGAGTCATAAAGTGGTTGGGTTATTCACGCAATTCTCTTTTTCTTTTTCAACAAAAGCAGGGAATGACTGAAATGCAAATGGCTCTACGCTCTATTCGCGGCTTAAGGCTGTGTATAAAGTAAAAGCGTGTTTAAAATTAAAATGTATAAATGTATGCATAGAAGGAAGTATATATTTTAATGAAACTGGTCAGATATGAAGATGCTTAATTTGAAGATTACTTGTTTTTACAATTTGTTTAAGGGATAAATGCCATGGAATTTCTGCAAGAAAAACTGAATGTTGTAAAAAAAGTACTAAAATTTTGATGATCAGTTTTATGATTGTAAGAAATTAGGAGCAGTAAAAAGGGCAATAGATCCCTCTCTACGAAAATGAAATTGAATTTATATTACTTACAACTCCGTAAATTATTGAAATATTTGATGTCATATATGAATAAATAATCCAGTTACATTTATAAAATACATATACTCACCAAAAATTAAGAAACGCTTTCTATATTTATTTGTAACTGTGCTTTAAGCTTCATTGTTTTCTTTTCAAACTTTTATGGTAAAAGTCTGCCTTTTTCACATTTTCTATAAATTCTAATTATGAATAAGTAAGTTAATTGACTTTAATGTTAAATGCATATAGTATATATTTATACTTTTAAAAAAATTAATAAGTTTATATATTTTTGATGATTCATTAAATAAATTCATGGATACCATTCATACTAAAATCAAGATAATTACTTCCATTGAGAATTTTTATTCAATGCTCTTTTACGTTAAGAGTTTGGAAGCATTAATTTTTAATTATGTTTTTTAATTAGCGGAAAACGGTATCTTAATGAGCTTTCTTTTCTACATAAAGGGAAAATATACGTATGTGTGAGTAACTAGTGTTAATAACTTCACAATGCATACTTTTATTGTAGTTTCTATTCAGTTAAAACTTGTGGATTATACTACTAAGTGTAGAATTCATATAACTAAATATTTTAAGAAAACACTTAAAACCGAAGAAATAAAACTTCGTAGCAACATATTTTCTCAGTTGCACACTCGAAATTTTTGTATAATATTATTTCTTTTATAAGCATAACTTTAATAATTAGAATAAGTTATAAAACAGTAATTTCGCAGTTAATGTAGTCAATGTTGTTTTATCTGCATTTTGTAACAATGGTTTAAGTGTCATACAAAAGAAGTGTTGAATGAAGTTGATGCTGTGACTTTCATATGTAGAAAAAGTTTTCAGATGTTTTATTGTCAAGTAATAGTAAGTTTCACAGAGAAAATTGACGAGATCGTGAAGAATCGAAAGTAATCCGTCGAGGAAAAAAAAAGAATTGTTGAATTGAAAGAAATATTCAGCATCGCAGAAATCAACTGCCATTCATGCGAGTAGGAATTGTAAAAAAACAAGTAACTGGGGTTTAAAACTAATATTATAACCAAAGAAAAGAATTCAAAGTTTAAAAAATGCTGTTCTCTGCTTTAGATGTGGATATGCTTTCAAATCCTAAATTTACTGTTATCCTGATTCAAAGGATATATCTTATTCTCTAAACTATGATCATGAAGCACAATGAATAAGAACTACAACAAAGTAATGTAAAGTTAACCCCAAAATTTTTAATCAAAAATGCTATGTAAGTAGCTAAGCCCTTCTTGGCAACCAATTGCATGTAATATGTTTTATTATCATATATTCTAAATATTATTCTAAAAATGTATCTTATTCTTAGAAATAAGTTTACTGCGAACATTCCTTTAATGTATCCGACTACTTGTGAAATATTTTTTTTTAAAAAAATGGAGATACGGAGATTTTTTTATGGTTTTTAGATTCATTTAGTACATTTTAAGAAAAAAAAGGCTAAAATTAAGAAGAGAAAAATAAATTATTACTAATAAAATGTGAAACAAATTGGTAAAAATAGCCAACAAATTACATAAACGGGGCCCACTCTGTACAGATAGTAAGTGAACAAATTCTCAATTTTGATGCTCCACTTTCCTATTCCTTTTTGAAATAACTTTCAGGTTAAGCGATATTATAATTTTTACAAAAACAAGAGCACAAAAAGACAGTGATTATATTCACATAAAGAACTATGAATTTCGCAATAAAACAGTGATTGATAAATACGAATCTTAAAACATTTTCACTATTATACAGAGCACACACAAAAAAATTTCAGCAAATTATTTTAAAAACTTTTTGTGCAATCGCTGTCTCCCCTTAAGGTTTTCGAAAAAAAAAACACATTTCGAGTAAAACGCATTTTAAAGTTTGACATCTTACGTAAAGTTATGACATCTGAATTTACTAAAAAAACTTATAGTTTGTGTTCTATTGAATGGAAAATAAAACACTTGGTATTTTTATAAAGCTAATAAGATGGCATGTAACATAAAATCATAAAAAATTGTCAATTTTTAAAATAAATCCTTATTTTAGGGTAGTAGGATACCTTAAATTTTAAATCTTCTAACGCATCTGACAGAAATTTACATACTGAACAAAATAGATTTAGAGATTTCTTATTTAAATTCATTTTTTTAGTGTCTGATAACTTTTAAATTTGAATATACACAAATATAAATATTATATGAATCACTAATTATAAAACAAAATTTCTTGATAAAAAATTCGATAAAAGCTAAAGCTTTAAAGATGTATAAATAATGCAATCCTTCAAAAAGATTGTGTGAACACGTTTTAATTTCTTAAAAAAATTATTCTCGCTATTGTGATGTAATATAAATGAATTAACAGATGAAGTACTCTCTATTCTTTGTTTACACCATAGGAACTAAATATAACTAAATCATTATTTACATTACATAAAAACAAATCTCATTTTCAGTATTCTGTATTTAAAATATTTCTTATTGATTTCTCATTCAATTAATATGCACTGTGACGTGGACCAAAATTCATTTTCCCTGAATTTCAGCGCAATTTCTTTGAAAAAGATAACGTTTTCCTGGTAGAATTAAAACTTAACACCAGCGCTACTCGTCAACATGGTTTACAGTTACAAATAAATCTGAAACATCTGGTAATTCTTAAAAGGAGGATTAGCGTGTGTCTGGTTCAAATTCCTGTGAACTTGTTCCGAGAACTTGTCCTCACTTGTTACAGCTGTATTATATAAAAGCTAAATTGAACGGAATTGAGCTAAAATAAAATGTAGGATAAGCAGTTAAATATCATATGTGAGAATGACGATTTGTGCTAACTGTGGACTTTTTAAGTTATGGGAAACACATTGTGCATACAGCATTTACGTTTTTAACAAATTCATGATTGATTGGTTGTCTTTGTATAATAAATATATCCTGAATTTTTAATCATGTCGATTAATATATGAACAATTTTGTTTTAAAGAGCTAACGTAAGAGATAATTAGTGCGAAACTTATATTTTACATTTACATAGTTGATTAATATGTAAATCACTTAAAGACTATTAAGTTTTGTGAGTTTCAGTAAATGCTGATTTCACAGAATCATCAATATTTATTATTTATACAAAATATCTTAAAAATTAAATTCAGCTGAAAGAATCACAATGCACTTTTTTAGAATAGTAAATTTTAACTTCCGGTTGTAAGTTTTTGTTTTTTTTGTCTGGTTTTCCACGTGCTAAAATTTGTGTAATAATAAAGTGCTGCGCTAATTTGTAATTCTTAGGAAAATTATAGCTTATCCCACATTCAGGTGATTGAGATGTTTAAGTTTTATCTTGAATGTACACTAAACGAAAGAAATAAAGAATTTTGGCATTATAAATATCTCCCTGACCGTCCGCTTCTGTGGCTTAGAGGTAGCGTGACTGCTTCGAAAGCCTGAGGATGCGGGTTCGACCCTGGCTGGAGAAGATAGATTTTCTGGACGTGAGAATCGTAGGCACGCATCTCATACGATTATGTGGTATGCAAAAGATCCCTTGATTATCAATCTGATTCTGTTACTCTCGGCAAAATTAAATAAGGGAAATACTTAGCATTTGAATAAAGCTTAGTAGAAAGGGTGCCACCATGAAGTAGCTATCACATTTGGGACTTCTGGTGTCTGCAAAGACTAAGTTTCTAAAATGCAGCCCCATTAAAAATATCTAGATGGCTCTAGACATCGAAAATTTATGGATGCCTTACACCACTTATTTGAGTAATTTCATGAAAGTTCTGTAGAGTTTATGAAAGATAAACTTAGTATATATTGGAAGACCCCAAAAGATGTTAAGACCAGTTTGCTTATGCATAAATACGTGAACCGTGATGATAGCATAAATGGAGACATTTCTTTGGTTGTCATAAAAAGCTTTAAGTTTTTACCTTTTAGTAACGGTAACAGAAAATATAATCAAAAACAGTTTATCATTGTTGATAAATAAATAGATTATTTTTAACAACATTAAAATTTTGAGCAAAATATCGGACTAATTTGGATAATTATTGAGCACATATATGAATGAATTATATTTGAATTATTTTGATATACATATGGAATTAATCAGTTATTTATTAATAACAAATCCTATTCATACAGCCATTTTTGAAAAATATTGCTAAATTATTTCATTAGTATAAATACATTTTGATTGTATTCCTATAAAATGCTGCATGTTACTTTACCTGTTTTATATATTAGAATAATCTCTATTCATTCGAATTATTTAATATGAGTGTGATTGCAGATTTTGTAATTGTAATCTTATACCCGTATTATATTTAAGTAAATACTATTGTGACGATCCGGTAAGGATTTTTAGCAGAAAAGTTGATTTCTTGAAGATAAGAAAAACATTTTGCAAATTCTTTTTAGATTGTTGTAGATATTCATTTTTTTTATTTATTGGGTACCAAAATTTCCATACAAACATCGTGGGCTTAGTATTTAATTGAC
The DNA here is from genome assembly GCA_019973935.1 of Trichonephila clavipes. NCBI lineage: Eukaryota > Metazoa > Arthropoda > Arachnida > Araneae > Nephilidae > Trichonephila > Trichonephila clavipes. Next base: position 13,378 of record BMAU01004710.1, on the reverse strand, counting down.
TTATTAGAACTCTTATGTTTTAAATATTTAGTCTTAGTTTTACACAGTTTTACGTTGATGATAATATTTTGTTCTAACTTTTAACATAATTATCCTCTTTAGAATCCAAAAATTTTTAATGATTTTGTTGTAGGCAAACATTTTATATTCCGAATTATACATTTTACATTTACATATAATTAACTGAAATTAATTTATTTAACCCATCACTTACTTGTTTCCCTTTAATTATTTTCGTAATATGGCGGCTGAAAATAACTGAACGAAAAAAGATGAAAAGATGAAAAAAAAGCAAAATGAAATTAAAAGCAGCGTCTATCAACCTAAATACATTGCATTTTGAAAATGGTAGTGAAATATCTAATTCAAAGTGCTATAACACACTTGTTGCATAAAACGTTTATGAGAAACATCCAACGGTTGCATAGGAAACTGTGCTGTACCCTTACGTTATAATGATGATTCAATGAAAAGGCGAAATGTTGGCGATAGAGCCAAGTTGGCGACTTTGCAGACCAATTTGGTGACCAATTTGTTGACTTGGCGAACATGTTGGTGACGATTTTTGGCGAGTTCGGAACCTTATGAACTCTTCTAGAAATTAGCAGAGAAATACACTAATTTCAAGACCTATGACGCAAGCGTGTTTTTCTCGAATTATCCGCGAGTGATATAAATAAAGAGCTCGTAGAAAGTGAGACAGACTGGTTATGATTAGCGATCAGTTAAAATTCCTTTGACTGTTGAAGCGATTAGTTATTACTTCGGCTGTTGAGCGAGTGATTGCTTATGAATAATCTTTTACATTCGTGTATTTTAGAGATCGATAATTGTGTCTGAGTTCTTTTGAAAGTTTGAAGACCTTCTGAAATTTATTTTGTGAATATTGCTGCTGAATACTATTGAGTTGTTCGGAAAGTAATTTCGTTTTTTTTGTGTGTGGAAATGAAAGACAGTTTTCGCATAATAAACAAATACTTTATTAAATTATATATTGGCCGTTCAGGACAGACACCTTTTGCCATCTTTCTGGTAGTAGCATAATTCCACGCTCATAAAATGTTTGGTATTTGCTGGCAAAAAGCGGATCAAGGTGGTTTTTGACCTCCTCATTTTAGGTGAAGGTTTTACCGTCTAAAAAATTTGGAGTGAACGGAACAAATAATAATCCGACGGTGCCAGGTCTGGAGAATATGGTGGGTGTGGCAATGTATCCCATTCAAGCTTTAAAAGCTTTTGGCGAGTGACCAAACTTGTGGGAGGTCTCGCGTTGTCTTGGTGAAACACTACACCTTTCCTGTTCATTAGTTCTGAGCTTTTCTGTTGAAGTGTATCATTCAGTTTGTCTAGCTTATGACAGTAGACTTCCGAATTAATCGTTGAGTTATCAGATAAAAGCTAAAAAGCGAGTCCTTTAAAATCCCACGAAACAGACAGCATCATCTTTTTTGGTGAACATCGGCTTTGGAAATGGTTTGAGCCGGTTCATCTTTTTTTGCTCCATGATCTTTTTCGTCCCCAGTGATGATGCGCTTTAAAAACGGATCATTTTCGTGACGTTTGAGAAGCGAATCACAGATGCCAATGCGATGACACAGGTTTCTCTCTGTGAGAACATGAGGAACCCATTTATCGAGCTTCGAGGATAATCCCGGCCTTTCAATTTGTCATAAACTGTTGAATTTGATAAATTTAACCTCAATCCGATCTCACGAGTTGTTATTCACCGGTTCGCATCAATTAATAACTGTATCCCGTCTTTATCAGCCTCAACCGGCCTTCCCGAACGTGGTGCATCTTCGACATCAAAATTGACGGATCGAAATTTAGCGAACCATTTCTGGCACTGGCGTACTATCAACACACCTTCTCCATACACATGGGTCAATTTCTTTCTGGCTTGAACAGCATTTTTACCCTTTCTTTTTCAAACAGTAAGATATGTCGAAATGCTACTTATTGCTCTCCATATTTAAAAGGACACCAATCAAAAATTACTGCGTAGAATCAATTGGAATTTTTCACACACAAGTCTTGCTATATGAGCTCGCAAAGCATATAAAAATTATACGGCTTAAATGGGAAGTTGGAGGCAAAAAATACAATTAAATCCTCTGTCGGAAAAAAAACAAAATTACTTTCCGAACAACCCAATATATTTAAAGGATTAAAGGATTGGATTTTCTACAATAATTTCTCATCGCTCTTTAAGAACTGTCTTCTATTTTGCGACTGATTGGCGTAAAATCTTCGAACCCCCGATAAACTTAACAGTTTGAAATCAGAACTGGGATTTTTGCCAATAAAAAGAGTGATGGAGGAGAAATTAAAAGTTCTATTGGAAAACATCAATGCCTTGAAAAGCGGCCAAAATGAGTTGAAGAAGAGAATACAGAAATGCCAAGAAGACTTGAAGAATACTCTTGAAGAGAAAATCAATAAAATGGAAGATAAGATCATAGTATTTGAAGAAAAGATGGAAAAGAAAATGGAGGAAGCAATAGAAAAGGTTAAATATTAGGTTAGTGAAAGAAGGGAATAAATGTCTTAGTGAGTAGAAGACCTTGGAAAGAAGCTTCTAGGTTTGCAGAAAAACGAAGAATGAATAACAAATGTGAGCCTGCTTCTCCAGTTCCTGTGCATGCCTCACCAGTGTCAGTGAAATTCTACACCTATGACGGAAAAAACAAACTGGGAGGTATACAAGATTCAATATTGTATAATTTCTGAAGCCAATGGATGAACTGAAAGGGTCCTGGATGCATCAAAGCACCCTTCAGAGGGGAAGCCGCTGATGTTCTGCAAACTCTTCCCGACACAGAGCCGTTTAATTTGAACTCCCTCTATAATGCTCTGGATCTTCGGTTTGGCCAGAAATACTCCAAAGACTATGCCCCCTTCAAATGAAAACAAGACGCAGGAAACCTGGAGAAAGATTGCAGGAGTATGCTTTTGAAATACAAAGGCTCACCTCTTTAGCCTTTACAAATTTTCTCAGAAAATGTACGAGAAAAGATTTCTCTCAAATGTTTCGTGGATGGACTGATGGATGAAGAAATACAGAGGGGTGAAAGAATGACACATGTCCAAGATCTTAAGTCTGCCCTGCTATTTGCTCTGAAGTTTGAGGCCGACATTCAAGCCAGTTGCATAGACCGCCAATCCATCCGAGGAGCTAGAGTGACTACAAATGCACCCTGTGAATCTCCGTAGAGGAAGGAGATAAAGAAATTGAAAGAAGGAATTCACAATATATCGTAGCTCAACGTCAGAACCAGAGAAAACGTAACGTCATGCACTGAGGTTGTGGTGAACCAGAGATTCTCAGAAGTGATGGGAGGCCGCCGGTCCCCAAGATACAATTGCAGTTTTTATATTTGCCCTGTTTACAGGAAACGGATATCTAAGGAATTTGGGGGTGCCTCAGGTCAACGGACTCTATGGCGGGCGAAGCTGTATCCTTGCACAGCTTGTTAAACAATCGGAATTGTAAAATTTACCGCCAGAACTTTGAAGCGGATGATTTTCTGAGTGGTGCGGTCGTCCTTTATAAGGGTTGGCGCGCGAATTCTCGGGGCTTTTTATTCCCTCTTACGTCTACCAGAAAAACCCTCCAGTCGGGAAGCGCACTCGCTACCCGAGGTCACCCCTCCATCGCCTCCGATCTTCTCATTTCAGATAAGTAGAATCTCAATTTAGTTATGCAGCATATTGTACATTTACTCAAATTTAATCATGTTAATTAAAATAAATTAATTGTTATTTTAAGAACCGGCCTTTTTAATTTAGAGTACTGTTTTTTTTGTCTTTGGAGATTTAGTGTTTAATTTTTAACTTAAGCCATGATGCGATGTGTCATTCGAACCTGGGAAATTAGGAAATGGGGGTATATTGAATTAATTAATTAAATAAGATTAAATTCAGCGTCGCATCATAATGGTACCGTGACCAGGATGATTCAAATTTTTTTTTCTTTGCACCATCATTTGGTGCCGATGACCAGTCGTCGGAATTTTTTTTTTTTTTTACATCATCTGATGTCGTGAATTTTTTTTTCTTGATGGGTCACCGAATAATAGTCCTACTTAATCTGTTAAACATGTGAAAAAAAATTTTTTATGTGTGCTATTCCAGTTGTGAAATTTTTTTTCTTGTAGTATTTTTTTTATTATTTAGATACTTAGAGATGTTGTTAATGTATTTCTTTTTCTTATGCTCTTTGCTAGTATATGTATGTGTGTATTCATAATCTTAACTAATCTAGCTATGATCTCAATTTCTTATGTGTTGATATGTTTGTATTGTGCATTTTAGTGTGTTCAAATTTTTTTTCCGTTTAATTAATTCGATTGTATATTGTCATATGGAGTACGTGTTTCGTTGCTAGTTAACAATTTTTTTTGGCCCGAATGTTTGAAGTGGTTCAATTAATTGATTATGCTTACTGTTCTGAAGCGATTTAAGTGTTATGAAGATGTTATTTCCGATAAAAGTTCGTTAGATGTTGCGCTGCTTAAATTAGAGAAATTAACTGTGTTAAATTTTGATAGTAATTGATTAGGTATTTATGGCTGTAGTACTTGGAATTTGAGATATTGAAGTGATAAGGTTAGTAGTTTTTGAGGGAAAAAAATGGTTAAATGTTCATTTGTGCAGTATTTGAATTCAGAGATATTAAAGTGTAAGGAAAAAGGGACGGAAATAGTTATTAAGTGTTCATTATGTTTGCGTTTGGAATTGAGTTTTTCTTTTTTTTCTGAGATGTTAAGGGGACTTGGCACCTTTCAAAAACCTAAAATCGATGAAAATATCGATTTTTTAATTTTTAGTTTAAAATGTAGTTTGATACCTTTGGTACAATTGAGGGAAGTTTTGAAACGATCTGAGTATTTTAAACGCAGTAAAATGCATTTTTAAATATTTTGACAGCTCTGTCAGCAGTTTAAATGCCACGCCCACCTCAATGTTTACATTTTTTACTTGAGAATAAATCAATTATTTTACATTAAAAACTACAGAGAAGCAGAGGAATCCGTTAAGCTGTGACTGTAACTATCAGCAAAGTTGTTTATTTACATTAGCTTTGCCATTTTCGCTTGCTGTGTGATTTTTAGTTTCATTAGTTTTTAACTTCATAGAAACCTAAAACAGCATTTTTTTAATGCTACTTCAATCATAATTTTTAATGCTACTTCAATCATACATTCATTCATTTTATTAGTTGTTGTTATCGCAATTATGCCTCTTAGAAAACGTTCAGTACGTGCTTTGCAAATGAATGAAAAGCGATGGTGTAAAAGCGAAAGTTGATTGTGAAGTGAACAAAAATTCAGTTTTTTTCAAATGTACGCCTGGAAAAATTGAACACTGTGGTAAAAAAGGATACCTCTGCTATTGGAAATTATATATTGGTGGACTTTAACCAAGTTAACAATCTTCTTCGAAGTGCAAAGTGCCAATATTGTGAAAAACAAACTTTGAAACTGGAGCTTGGAGCCAAGTTGGGATTTTCATACAATTTAAAAGTATTGTGTAGCAATTGTGATGAAAACAAAACTGTTGTAAACACATCTCTAAAGTCTGTTCAGACCAGCCATGATGTGAATTTGAGAATAACTCAAGCTTTTTCACATATTGGGAAAGGTTATTCAGCTATAGAAAAATTTTGTATGGTGATGAATATAGATCCTTTTTCATCAACTACATATGGGAAGTGTGCGAGACGCCTGGATAATGCATATACTCTGGCATCTGAAAACATATTTGCGGAAATCCACCGAGAAATTAAAAATGTGTACGAGAATGGAGCTGAAATCACAGACTTAAGTGTTAGTTTTGATGGAACGTGGCTAACTCGTGGTCACACCTCACTTATCGGTGTAGGATGTGTTATAGATATGCTCACCGGATATGTTGTTGACTTTGAAGTGATGAGTAAGGTGTGTAGTCATTGCTCTGTGGCAAAAAAATAAGCTAGGCCAGTCAAGTGCTGAATTCAGCATATGGTATGAAGGACATAAAAGCGAATGTGATATAAATCACTTGGGCTCATCTACATCAATGGAAATGGAAGCTGCATTAACCTTGTGGAAAAGATCCACATCACTTGGATTCCGTTATATTACAGTATTATCCGATGGTGATTGTAAAACGTTTAACTACTTGTGCGAGAAAAAAGTGTATGGACCTGACATTGTGATAAAAAAGGAAGAATGTATTAATCATGTTAGTAAGCGGTTAGGAACAGCTTTGAGATCTACTGTAAAAGACTGTCGTGCTCAAGGTATTTCTTTAGGTGGTAAAGCTCATGGTAGTTTGAAAGAAGCCACGATTAAAAAATTAACTACTTACTACCAAAGGCTATTTTGAGAAACAAAGGGGATGGGAATGCTATGAAAACAGCAATATATGCTACATTGTTGCATAGCATTTCTACAGATGCTAAACCTCAACATTCGAAGTGTCCTGCAGGAGAAAACTCATGGTGTTTCTACCAATCTGCGATTGCTAATGGGGAAAAACCTAACAATCATAAATTAAATGTAGAACACCAATAAATGAAAAGTTTCTTACAAAAATTCTACCGATTTATCAAAGACTTGCATCTAATGAATTGTTAGAAAGATGCATTCGATGTGGAACACAAAATGCAAACGAAAGTTTGCATAGCATGATTTGGCAAAGTGTCCGAAAGAAATTTTCGTAAACAAAGACGTGTTAAGCGGGCAGTAACAGAAGCTGTCTGCGAATACAATAAGGGTACAGTACGCACCATTGTAGAAACACAGAAAGCATTAGGTGTAGCTACTGGAGGTTCAACGAAACAACTTGCTACTATCTTAGATTGTCGAAAACAAAAATTTAGAAAACGTCGTCAAAATGCCAGTAATAAGCTGGCTCTTAAACTTATTAAAAAGCAATACATAAAAAATAGTTATTAGCTAGGAGGAGAGAAGGAATGACTTATGGCGCAGGCCAATTTTAAAACAAACCTGTTTTGAAAAAATAATACATTTTAGCATAAATTTGTTTTACTTTATTTTATTTTAGATATTGATTTAAGTAGAAAATTATTTTTATAAAAGCTTTTAAATTTTCTATTGTACATTTCATGTATTTTTATTACATTTATTTCATGTATTTCATTTATTTTTTAATATATTTCATAGATGTTTCTTGTAAAAATAAGTCACAATGATATTTCCTATTTTTCGTAATTTTGGGCTCACAGACAGGCACTTTAAAAAAGCTTATATTTTTGTTTAATATTTTGAAATTGAATTGTATATGTTTTATTTTAAAGGTATATATTTATACAACATATTGAAAAATTATTACAAAATTTAGACATTGTTTTGATATATATTTGCTGATTGGTATTCTTAAAAATGCATTTTTCTCAGTTCGAGTTTTTTTCATGAAATCATGGTCTTTAAAAGTACAAAACTTCTACAGATATTTATCAAACAACTTGAATTTTGGTGTGTATCTTTATTACAATGTGCTTAATTAAATTAGGGTTCCATTTTTCAATATTTTGAATAAAAAAAAATTTATAAAAGAAAATGTAGCAGAAGTCATGTTTTTTTTTAGCTTTTTTCCCATTAATGTTTACATTTTATTTTTTTTTTTCCAAAACTAATTTGTTTGTTGCAAAATCGATCCCTAAAGTTATTACTCATAGTCTAATAAATCAAAAAAAAAAATTTTGGTGTCAAAATAATGATAATTGTAAAAGAAGAAGAATTTTGAAAATCGGTAAAAATTTTTTAAAAACTTTAAATTTTAAATTTTTTTTTTAAATTTAGGAATTTTTCATGGTGAAATTTCTTAGTTTAGTAGTAACTGTTAATAATATACAAAAAAATATTTTAAAACCCTTAAATAAAAAAAAAATTGAAAAAAGGTGCCGAGTCCCCTTAAGGTTTGTCAATTTTTTTTTGTTAATCTGCTGTTCTGGTTGAGATGAGAGTTTAATTGTTGGAGTGATGTTGTGTTTGGGGAATAAGTATTGGTTATATCGATTTTGTTTGTGGACATGTAGAGCATGTTAGAGCATTGGACTTCGTAAATGCGCTTGATTTGTTGTAATTTTTCCCCCTCTCCTTCTTTCTGTTAAAATTTGATTTGGAGTTGTCATGCAAATTATTTTTTGGGGTCATTTTGTCGCTTGGAAGTGTTATGTGGGATTTGAATCTTGGCGTGCTTGGGCGATAGGGGAGGACGTCACATCTCGTGCTGATAGCTGTCCATGTCATTCTGGCGCACTCCTACTCGGAGAATTTTTGTTCACCCCCCCCACCTGCCGCGGTCCAGGGGTGGAACTGGATGTTGGTTCACTCCGGTGCTTTAGGAGGAATTTTCTCCCTCGCGCCTCCCTGCTGTCGCGAGCGAGATCAGATATTCAGCCTCTCTTTTTCTCTAGAGGGTCGCCATTCTCTCTCCTTTTTTTGTTGTTTGTTACTTTTCTCTCGGAGCTACTCGATGATAATAATTTTTTTTCTCGACTTAATAGGCTTTCTTTCGTCATATTTTGTTTTGTCGAATTTTGTGGAAATCTTCTATCTTGCATCATGATTAATTACAACTTGTTTTTTATATTGCATTTTTCAAATATGTATGAAACTTAGCTAAACTTTACTTAGCGCTCTTTTTTTTATAATAGAAAAAAAATGGAAATTTTGGTTTTCCTCTTACATTTAATTCACATACTTTCTGCTGGAATTTTTTTTATAACTATGCAACTTGTGTCATGTCGTTTTCTGATGTTTAAGTGAGACATTGTTGTAATTAGTTATTTAATGAATTTTTACCTCAGATTTTTTTATGCACTTGTGTGTGTTTTATGTCATGTTTGATGTTTTAGTGAGATCAAATTTTGTACTTAGTTTTTTTTTAATGAATTCTAGCTCAAATTTTTTTTTATGCAGTTTGTTTCATGTTTTGATTTGATGCTTAAAGGACATAATGTTGTATGTGGTTGATATCAATTTTAGCTCTAGATAAAATATTTTTTGATGCTATGTGTTTTATGCAGTATATAAGATTTGTTGTTTGTAATAGGATTGTTATTTAATTTTGCTTTGCGATTCATGTATGCACGCCAATTTTAATTTTATAAATTTTAAACTTTAATTTATGTTTGCAACAAAAATCAAATTTTGGGGTCCTTGGACACCTGTCATGAAATTTGAATGTTGTTACTATACATACATAATTGACATTTTTATTTATTAAACAATTTTGTGTGGCGGTTATTATCGAGTATTTTAAATAATTTTTTCGTACAAAAAGGTTCCTTTATTGAATAAGTTAGTTCATGCTGATTTGATTGTATAACTGTGTACTTTTCGTGTTAAATTTTGAGTTTGCATACAATGTTAATTTTTTTTGGTAGCGGTATTTTGTCAAAAGCAATTTTATTGATAAGTTGTGTTGGTGTATTAATTTAAAGTGGCTGTGTGTTACTAAATAATGATATCTTTGGAATTTATGGTTGTTAAGATATGGATAGAGATGGTTGTTTGAATATTTCCTTAATTATGTTGACATTGTTTTGCTCAAGTTGTTTTGTTCTGTCATATGATTGCTAATTTTAATTTAAAATTTTCTAGTGTTTCGGTTAGGTGTTTCAATGCTCATTTAATTTTTGTGTTGTTTGTTTTGCTATAGATTTGGAATTTTTTTTTGTTTACTCAGGGCTCTAGTTAAATTGTGGTTTGGTTAAATTAATGTGCAGTCAATAATTGTGTCTCGCTTGTGTGCTAAACTGTACTAGGAATTGAATGTTTTGTTTGATGTCGATATAGTACTTCTGTTGGGTTAGATTAATTGTGGTTTGGTTAAATGAATGTGCAGTCAATCATTGTGTCTCGGTTGTGTGCTAAACTGTACTAGGAATTTAATGTTTTGGTTGATGTTGATATAGTATTTTTGTTGATTTAGGTTAACTTGTTTTGATTAATTGTAGCGCTTGGGTAGATTATTGAATTGAGTGTTGAGGTTGATTTAATTTTTTTAGGGTTTTGGATTTTAATTGTAGTTTTGCATTGTTATTTGGAAATAAGTTTTTGGTCAGATAATGGTATTGCTAAATTTTATGTTTTGTGTACGCGTAGTTGTGTTAGCTTTGAGTTTGGTTTTGGCGAAGAGAATTTTGATTTAGTATTGTTTGTTTTAGATATTGAGTTTGATAACTTTTTTTGGTTTGAAAATGTTGAAGATGATTAGGTGCAAATTTTTTTTTGTTTTATTATTTGTTAAAGGAGTTGGATAAGCTGAGTTCAGGATTTTGTGGAATATTTGAAAAAGTTATTCGAAGGAGATAGAAAAATTTTAAACTGATGAATTTGTTGAATAATTGGGAAAGTTTTTTTTTTTTTATGGAGTTAGATAAGTTTGCGTTCGCAAGTATGTGGTTAATTCGAGAGTCAATTGATTTGGAAATGGAAAATTTAGTTGTAATAATTATACGGTATATTTGAGAAAGTTGTTTGATGTAGAGAAGGTAATTTGAGTTAAGGATTCTGTACGATTTCAGTAATGAGGATTGATGAACATAGATAAGTTGAATTAATGATTGTGTGGTATTTTAAGAATGTTTTGAGATGAATCTAGGAAAGTTCGAGTTGAGGATTATGTGAGATTTTTGTGTAAATAAGCTGATGAGCAAAGATGGGTTTTTTAGTTTGGTATTGTGGAAAAAGTCGATTAATTAATTGGAAGTTGCAGATAAGTTTAGTTAGTGTTATAGAATGATATTGGAGTTGTTAATTCGCCGATTATCGATGGATTGAGTTAACGGTATTGTTGAAAATTGAGGATCTTTGTTGTTCTTTGTGTATATATGTTGCGCGTATAGTGAAACATTTTGAATTTTTTTTTAATTATCTAGAATTGATACATTTTATGACATAGAATGTTAAAAAGTTATGTTGATTAGTTAAGTGATTTTTTTTTGGAATTATGTTTAATTATGTGTAGCACTTGTAATATTTTTTTTTAGTTAAATTACTTTACTCTGTATGTGTCCCGTCATATGTCATGGGTTGCATTATCAATTTTATGTTTATAATTTTTTTTTCTGAAATTTTCAACTGCATTTGCGATTTCTGGAATTCATTTCCCAATATGGAAATTCGCATGTATTTGAATGTAGAAGAAATTGTTTTTTTTTTCTCTCAAATTTTTTAAAAGTATTAATCGATATAGATATTTTTTTATAATCGGATTTGCATGGGGTTTTTTTCTTTCTGCCTTTGTAAACATTGGGGATGCATCCTGATCAAATGCACACTCATCGTTTGCGATTCTAAATTTAATTACAGTAAATATTTTTTTTTTCTTAATTTCAAATTGTAACCAATGCTTGTAGTGAATTTTTTAAATTCCTTAGGCTACTAAGTATTCTTAGAGGTTATAAATTTTTTTTCACCGTTTACACTATTCGCTTCAATTTATAGATTTTAATTTGCAAACCTGAATTACATTTATTTTTTTTAAACTTTCAATTGTAACCAATGCTTGTAGTGAATTTTTTTAGATTTCTTAGGCTATTAAGCATTCTCGGAGGTTATATATATAAATTTTTTTTTTTCACCTATGCACACCCATCGTTTCAATTTCTAATTTTTCACTTTAAATTAATTTTTACGAAAAAGATTGTTATCGATGCTCTTGGTGAACCACTGCAATTTCTTATGCTTTGATGTACTGTTGAAGGTTAAAATAGTAATTTTGTTTGGTGGTCTGGGACATGCACTTCGCATTAGTCGTGTCAGGATTTTGATGTTAAACGATTATGAGGTGTCTGTTTCTGGGTGCCATGTTTGTATTGATTATACATGTTTTCACTAGTACTTATTTCTTATCACAAAGTATTTTGTTCGATGCGCATATGTGTGGTTATTGTGAGTAGCGAAGCTGTTATATATGCAATTTTTGATTTTACTATGCGTTACTCGTCTTATTTTTTTATTACTTAGTGGCACATGTTTCTTTGTGATTATTCGATTATTTCTATTTGTTATTTTATATATGTTGTCCTTGTGTGAATTGTTTGGTGACCCATATCTCATTCGGCAATTTTTTTTTCGTACATGAATTTAATTGTAGTTGTTAGTAGTTAATTTGTTTTTCTCTCCCTTTTCGCAACGTTTAAGGAATTAGGGTTAAAATGCAATTTTCTTGTTGGTTGTTTTTTTGTGTGCAAAATAGAATTTTTTAGACAATGCTTCTTGAAATTTTTTTTATATTGAGTGATTGGAAGACGAGATGGGGACCTCGGGTATCTGAAAGCCCTGTGGAAGAGTTGAAAATTTGTTCTCCCTATTTTACATACTCTACTGATGCTGGCTCTCCTACGAGAGTGTTCGTGTTTTCTCTCTTTCAGGACATCAAGCCATGGTTGTTTCAGGTGCATTAGATCTAGTTGTATCACGAGATTAACCCGTCGAGAGTCAGATTTCTGGATGTACCCCTTGCACCATGGGCAGAACCCTTACAAGATTCAAACAGCACCGGGTTACTACTACAAGACCAATGAACAGTTACGCTGTTTCAACAAGATTACGACGCTCCAGACATTTTTTTCTTTCTCTCCCATCAGGACGTGGACAGCCGTTCGTGAACCAGGAGTCTGTGAATCAGGGGTCCGTGAACCAGGAGTCCATGAGTGCCTGTTGAAAGGAAGACGAGTCTGTTGGAACTGCTAATATATATATTTTTTGCACTTTGATATGGATATTTTCCTCAATGAATTTTCCTTGTGTTGGAACTGCTGACGCTATTGCATTTTGTATTTACATTTACTTCACTGAAATTTTTGTGTTTCTTTATTTCTAGTTTTGTTAATCTGAAAGAGGGGAGGAGTGATGGGAGGCCACCGGTCCCCAAGATACAATTGCAGTTTTTATATTTGCCCTGTTTACAGGAAACGGATTTCTAAGGAATTTGGGGTGCCTCAGGTCAACGGACTCTATGGCGGGCAAAGCTGTATCCTTGCACAGATTGTTGGTCAATCGGAATTGTAAAAGTTACCGCCAGAACTTTGAAGCGGATGATTTTCTGAGTGGTGCGGTCGTCCTTTATAAGGGTTGGCGCGCGAATTCTCGGGTCTTTTTATTCCCTCTTACGTCTGCCAGAAAAACCCTCCAGTCGGGAAGTGCACTCGCTACCCGAGGTCACCCCTCCGTCGCCTCCGATCTTCTCATTTCAGATAAGTAGAATCTCAATTTAGTTATGCAGCATATTGTACATTTACTCAAATTTAATCATGTTAATTAAAATAAATTAATTGTTATTTTAAGAACCGGCCTTTTTAATTTAGAGTACTGTTTTTGTCTTTGGAGATTTAGTGTTTAATTTTTAACTTAAGCCA